>RJWT010027619.1:0-15452 GCA_004365215.1 Cuniculus paca
TGCTTAATACAATTCAGTAAAACCTAAAATTATAGAACTAAACTCAAATAATTCAATTTCAACCTATATTTGCCTAATTCAAAATCTTGTGCTTTAATATTAATATTTAACCTCATTATGCTGGTTTTGCACTGTATGTAGAAAGGAACTGATATTCCTCTCCCCTAGGTCTGGAAGAAGACTTTCTGAAATAATACCAGCAAAAAATCTTAGAAACAATGTGGCATGCATAATATATTCTTGTATCTATTTATTCCTTTGGCCCATCACCAATTACTCAATTTCACCTCTGCACAATAAATCACTGTGATACATTTTACAAAAATGCAAATCAGTGCCCAGTAAAGTAGGTTTTGTTTTTTATATTGCTTCCTTATAGGAAAACCCCTTAAAGAAGTAACAGTGGGAAATAACGTACACAACAACACCAGGCATTTCTACTAAATGTTTAATATTATCTGAGGCATACAAAGTGCTATATCAACTCTGACCCAAAAAGAAAAATTAAACTAGATTCTGAGTAAATTTTCAATGAGCAACTTACATAGTAACCTCCACAATTTGCCACAATATGTCCAATTTCTATGGAATATTAAAATTATTGGGAAGTAACATACTTCTTAAATCTTGGAAATTGATGACAAAGGAAACTTAGAACACCATCAATTTTCAGAAACTTGGAAATTAAAGTAAAATATTCTAAGTCATAGAACGATGCTTCCAAGTTCTCTGTTCATTTGGTGAAGTGTATATATGCAAATGCATACATACATTTTCAAATGAAAATTTTAGCTGGGTTTGATTTTATGTACACAGTACATAAACTTCTTTTTGATTCAGATGCACCGATGTTATTTATAAGTTTGATATGTACTTCACCTCTCTGTAGTCACTTTCTGACCCAACTTCTAGGCCACAGCCATTCCTTGGTTTTCAATGGCTCTTTTCCCAAGAGGGACTACCTTCAACCTTCCACCTTCACTTTACAATCGCCTTAGCTAACTTCTCAATAACCGTCAACACACCAACGCCCAGGGCCCCGAATCCTACCACACTGTGTTGACAGACACACATAGTTCTCTAGGACATGTTGATATTTGTTTTTTCACTTCTGATACTCGTCTTCCCTATTTACCTCTCCTAGTATAGAGTCCTAGAATTTCTCTACGCAATTTGTGGTGCTTTCTTCACTTCTATTGCCTAGACATTTTGTGATTTGCCGTTTCTATTAAAAAAAAGTCTCTAACATTTATGTTTCAATGAAAATTCCCTGACTTCAATGACGCTGTAGTACAAGACACCAGAGTTACTAGTGAAACAAACAAACGTACTTGAAAGCCCTTGAAGATCTACGGATTACAGTTTGATCTGTTGGAGGACATTTTGGTTTTAGTTTTTGTCTATTGTAAATCAACATTCGTGTAGAGGTTTATATGTGTTAAGCTTTTTTTGTGTGTACATGTGTATATTACATGATGTCTGCATTCCTTGTGGGAAGTTGGTACATGTACCCACAAATCTTAATTCCTTTCTTAACCCCTCCCCCACCCCTCTTTCCCTCTTCACCTCTCCCTTGATTCTCAACATTTTTTACAAGTTTTTTTTTTACTTAAACAAATATTGGATCATGTGACAGTTGCATGATTCTTCTTTTTTTTAAAACATGCCAAACTATTTTCCAGACTGGTTATATCATTTTACATTCCTACCAAAATATGTGAATTATCTACTTTTTCTAGTGTTGAGTATTTCACTATTTTTTATCTTAACCATTTTGTTGGTTCTATGTGATAGTTCCCTTGTATTTTAATAAGTGTTTCTCTACTGGCTAATGATATTGAACATCTTTTCCTGTACTTATTTTCTGAATATTCTGTTCATGTTTTTTGCCATTTTTAATTTGATCATGTGGGCTATTACTGCTGAGTTTGAGAGTTCTTTACAAAATTTTGATATTAGTCATTTGTTTGATATGTGGCTGAAAAGTATCATCACCTATTCTATACCTTGTACTTTCATCCTCTTAGCATGACAACAAAAATTTTAATTTTGATGCAATCCAATTGTCCATTTCAACTTTTTCTTCATGGACCATTGTTTTGGTATCACATCTAAGGAATTTTCATCTTACTCTAAAAGCTAACAAATTTTTCCTGGATTTTTGTTTGTTTGAATTTATAGTTTCATGTTTATACTAAGGCTATGTTTGATTTGAACTTATACTTTTATAAATTGTGGAATTTACTTTAAGATTCTCTGTTTCTCTCGCTCTCTCTTTCTCTCTCTCTCCCTCCCTCCCTTCCACCAAACCACAGAGATGAATAAGAAAGAAAAGAACAAATGATATTCAAAACAATCTGAAGAAAATTAACAAAATGACAGAGATGTCAATTACATAGCAATAATATTCATGAATTAACTAGATTAAATTCCTCAATTAAAAGACATAGGCTAGCTACATGAATTTTTTAAAAAGACTTAATGATATACAGCTTATCAGAAACTCACTATACCAGGAAAGACAAACACAGACTGAATTTCGTAGGGTGGAAAAAGATATTCTATGTGAGCAGAACTCAACAGTAAGCAAGAGCAGGTATATAAGACAAAATAGACTAAGAAGACACAAAAAGGTTACTATATACAATCAAGTCAACAAGAAGATACAATGGCTATAAGTGTACATGCCTCTAGTGTCAGAACACTCAATTTCCTAAGCAAACATTATTAGAGTTAAAGGGAGAGAGAGGCCCCCCCTTATAATAGTGGGAGATTTCAATACCCTACTTTTATCAATAGGCATACCATCCAGATAAAAATAAAGAAACATTACAGTAAAACTATACTATACAGCAAATGGACCTACTAGAAATATACAATGCATTTTATCTCATAGTTGAAGAATTCGTATTCTTTTCATGAGAACATGGAATATTCTCCCGAACAGATCATATATTATGCTGCAAAATATGTCTCAACAAAAATTTTAAAAATGAAACAATGTCACATTCTTTCCTGACCATAGTGGAATAAAACTAGAAGTCAACAACAAAAGGAACTTTACAAATTGTACAAATACTTCAAAACTAAGCAACATGATATTGAATGAACAGTAGATCATTAAAGAAATAGAAAAGAAAATTTAAAAATTTCTCAAAAGCAAGGAAAATGAATGTATGATATAGCAAAACTTATGGGGCATAACAAAAGCAGTAGAAAGAGAGGAGTTTATAGCAGTGTGTACATTACATAAACAAATAAGACTTCAAATAAACAATACATCTCAAGAAACTAGAAAATCAAGAATAAAATCTAAAATTAGTAAAAGGAAAGAAATAATGAAGATCAAAGCATAAGTAAACACAATAATTTTAAAAGTGATTCAAAAATCAATAGAATGAAGAGTTGGCTTTTTTAAATAATCAAAATGGATAAACTTTTGCTAGATTGACCAGAGGAAAATGAGAAAAAAAACACAAATAAATAAAATTAGAAGTGAAAAAACAAGATTACAGTGGATTGCACAGAAATACAAAGAATCATTAGGGACTTTCTGAACAACTATATGCCAATAAATTAGAAAACCTAAAATAAATGAGTAAAATTTGGGACACACATAACCTACTAAAATTAAACCATGAGGCCCAGAAAACCTGAACATATTAATATGAGTTTGAGACTGAATAAGTATTAAGAAGGCTTTCAACAAAGCCATGTCCAGGCACAGATGATTTCACTTCTGAGCTCTGTGAAAGAAGAACTGACATGAATTTTTCTTAAACTATTTCAGAAAATTGAAATAAAAGCATTCTTCTAAGCCCGTTGTATGAGACCAGCATTATCCTGACACCAAAACCAGACAAGGACCTGATAACAACAAAATCTATAGATAAATACTGCATCACTATTGGCATAGATGCAAAACTTCTCAAAAATTGCTAGTAAGCTGAATCCAATGGCGCATTGAAAATATCATTCATCATGATCAAGCGGGATTTATCACAGAGATGCAAAGATGATTCAACATACATAAATCAATAAATGTAATACATCACATCAATAGAAAAAAAAATCATATGATCAGTTCAACAGATGCCAAAAAAGCATTCAATAAAATTCAGCAGCCCTTCATGATTAAAATTCTGAACAAATTAGGTAGACAATGAATGCACTTCAACATCCTCAAATCTAACATCCAACATCATACAGAACAGGGAAAAGTTGAACACTTTGCCTCTAATTTTTGAATCAAAACAAGGGTATCCCCTTTCACCACATGCAGTACTGTGGATTGAACCCAGGGTTGCATTCCCAGTCCTTTTTATTTTTTATTTTGATATAGGATCTCACTAAGTCACTACGTTGCCTTGGGTGGAATTGAGTTTGGGATCCTCCTGCCTAGGCCTCCCAGAATGCTGGGATTACAGGTGTTTGCCAGCATACCCTGCTTAATTCAACAAGTTTAATGTGGGTCTTACAGACCACACATGTGCACTACCACGGACAGCTAACCACATTTATTGAACTTAGTACTGGAAGTCATAGCCAGAACAGTTAGAAAATTGAAAGTATGCAAATATAAATGGAGCAAATCAGATTGCCATCATTTGCAGTTAATGTAGTTCTATATGCAGAAAAATCTAAAGATTCCACCAAAAGATTATTAGAAGAGATAATTAAATTCCGTAAGCTTGCAAATACGGAGTCAACATACAAAAACCAGTGCTTTTCTACAAACCAATAATGAGCTTGCTGAGAGGTAAATCATGAAAGCAATCTTATTCATAATACCTACAAAAAATAAAAGAGCTAGGAATAAATTTAGCAACAGATGTGAATGAACTCTATAATAGAAGTTACAAAACACTGATGAAAGGAATGGAAGAAGACACAAAGAAATGGGAAGAACTCTCATGTTCATGGAAATTAAAGAATTAATATTGTTAAAAAGTATATACTCTCAAAGTGACTTACAGATACAATACAATCTCCATCAGTGTACTAATGGCATTCTTCATAGAAATAGAAAAACATTTCTAAAATTCGTATTGAAAGCACAAAGGACCCCTAAGTAGCCACAGAAATCTTCAGCAAATGGAACAAAACTGGAGACATCGTGATAATCTGATGTCAAAACATACTGTACTACAGAGCTATAGCAAGCAAAACACTAGTATTGGCATAAAAGTAGTCAAAATAGACCACAAGTTCTGGAAATAAATCTGCATATCTACAACCAACTCATTCTCATCTAAGATGCTAAAAAACATGTTGGAGCATGGAAAACATCATTCATAAATGATGATGGGAAATCTAGATATTTATATCCAGAAGAATAAAACATGAACCCCTACTACTCATCTTATAAAAATCAATTCAAAATGGGTCAGAGGCCTAAATGTAAGACCTTAAACAATGAAATTCCTCAAAGAAAACATGGGTAAAACACTTCAAAACATTACCAAATGCAATTATTTATTGGGAAAGGCCCTAAAATCTCAGGAACAAAAGCAAAATTAAGTAGAATTAAATCAAACTAAGAAATTTCTGCAAGAAAACAATACAGTAAAGGATCAATCTGAAAAATGGGAGAAAATATCAGCAAACTATACACTCTAATAACAAATAATAACTAGAATATGTGATGAATTAAAACCTCAACAACTGGACCAGGGATATAGCTAACTCAGTGGCACAGCACCTGGCTGGCAATTGCAAGGTCCTGAGTTCGATTGCACGTACCAAAAAGAAAAACAAAACTCAACAAACACTAAAAAATCCAATTTAAAAATGGGCAAATGATCTCAATTAGATATTTCTCACAAAAATACAAAAGACCAGCAGGTATATGAAAAAAGCCATGACTAGCCATCAGAAAAATGCAAATCAAAACCATAATGAGATACCATAATCTCACCATAATCAGAATGGCTATAATCAAAAAGCAAAAAGTGAGAACAGCTGGTGAAGATGAGGAGCAAAGGAAACAATCATACAGTGCTGGTGGTAATGAAAACTAGTACATTCAATATACACAAGAGTATGGAGGCTTCTTAAAGTATTAATAATGGAACTACCATGTGGGTCAGCTGATCTATCTCTGGACATAAGGGCAAAAGCAGATGAAATCGGCATATCAAAGACATACCTGTGCCCCCATGTTTACTGCAGCACCATTCACAATACCTAAGATATCAAATCAATCTAAGCGTCCATCAGTGAATGGATAAATAAAGAAAATGTGCATAGACTCATTGAAATATGTTTTAGCCACAAAAAATAAAGGCTTCTCATTTATGGTAAACTGGATCAAACTAGAAGGCATTATGTTAAATAAAATAAGCTAGACACAGAAAAGCATGCTCTCTTTTATGTGTAGACGTTTAAAAAGCCAATCTCTAATTAGGAGAGAATAAATCATAATTGCTAGGGGCTAGGAAAGGGGCAGAGGAAAGTTATATAGGAGGAATGTTATGGTATTCCAAAGCAACGTACAGTGGTTATTGCTTAAAATAACCTATTCATGGAAGAGCTTAAAGGAAGAGAAGTTTAATTTGACTCATGGTTTCAGGGAATTCAGTTCATGGTTAGCTGACTCCAAGATAGAAACATCATGGCAGAAGGATGTGGCAGAGCAAAGCTGCCTAGCTCATGGCAGCTAGATAGCAGACAGGAAAGGGCAAGAGACCAAATATAGTACCCAGATCACACCTCCATGAGCCATTCAGACACACCATAGTGTGTTACACAATCTTCCATGTATATCCCAAACCAATCAAGTTAACACAATTAAGATTAATCACCAAATTTAGATAATTGCAATGCTACACTTTTACACTACAGGCAGCACAGTAGGTTTATTTATGCCAGCATCACCACAAACATGTGCACAATGGGTTGGTATGATGTTATGATGGCTACATCACTAAGCAATAATCCTCCAGCTGCATTGTAACATCATGGGCCCACCGTTGTCATTGGCCAAAACATCTTATGTATTTCATGACTACGAGAATTGGAACTCAGCCCAGCTCATTGCATTGTTTCTGGTCCTTCTAATGTTTATCTTGATTTCACGTTGAGTTTTATGCCTTCTTAGACTTCTTTTTCTATTTCATCCATCAGTTTTATGGATCTAGAGCTATGGAGGCATTCTGGCCTTAAATATTCAAATTGAGGTAACATAGAAGAAAGTGCAAACCTTTAGATTTAGCAGTCAGAATAGCCTCCCTCTAGAGGTGAACTAGGTAACTACATAACAGCATGCGTTAGTTCTCGATTTAGCATGTGTGCAGCACTGTAGGTATTATTTTACATACACTATTGTTACCTGTATTTGTGTAAAGTAGGGAGGTAGCATAGGTCAGTAAGTTACCCTGGATCCCTCAGCCTGTGTGCAGGAGAAGTGGTATTAAAACCCAGGTCAGCCTCTGCCCCAAGTAAATACCTTAACCAATTTATCAAGCATTTAATGTTTATGCTTTTGTATTTTGGAATTAATTCTAGGAAACAGAAAAATAGCCATGTTCATAGCTAAAGTTTTTGATGTTGTACTGAAAATCCACAAAGAAGGTTTTTTTTAATGTTTACAAGATACTTTGTACTTTTCTGATGAAATTGCTTTTATCACAAATCACTTCCCTCCACACTAATAGTACCAATTGTGCCAGCAGACATTAATTTCCAGTCAGTCCTAATGAAGTACAGTTTCAGATATTCTGTTATTTTAATAGTATCATCTAAGCCATTTAATTGTCTTGATTTACAGTATGAATAATCTTTATCTCCACTCAACAGCAGCTCCCCATTATCCATTGGCCCAACCTGCTTAGAGCTTTCACATACACAGAACTGCCTCCAAAGAAAGCAAGAACCAGGCTAGCCTTGTCCTCTGTCCCCACAATCTCAAACACCCCATAAAACCAAGACTGGCAGGACAGGAAGGAAAAGAGGCCATTGTAGGATGTGATGCTTGTTTTATCCAGGGGAATTTTGCCTTATGAGCAACAGTCTCTCACCTTGTGGACTTTTTCCTATAAACATGCAGAATTCTAGGAGTATTTGAAAAAAGACCTCCTTGTAATTTCCATTCCTAAAATTGCCTGAATTCTTTAAACTTAAGCCTTCATTTTTTTTTTTTTACAATTGACTACTGAAATCATAGTACTGGAACTGTCCTTTACTATTTCTGAAATGGTCTCTTTCAAAGTTCAGCATCTTTTAATCAGTCTTCATTTTTTAAAAGCTAGACTCAGTCACTAGTTCTCTTTCCACACTCGTGGGCTCTCCATTTCTGTACAGTTCAACAGTGTTATCTTCCAGTAATCGTGAGCAGTCACCAGTTCTTTTTTGCCATCAGCTTTTCTTGCTCCATGCTCTCTTGCTTGTAGACTTCACTGACGTCATAGACTCAGCTTTTCTTCCTGAGATAGCTTGGAAATCTTCTGCATACCTTCAGGTCTTATTTATTTTCTTGAAGCTTCCAGCATCATCTCAGACCCGTCTTGTCTACGATGAAATATTGGAGTTTTTGTCCACAAAATCTCAACTTTTCCTTCTTTCCTGATAGTTTCCCAGTCACAAGAAATTGACTATTTTTAACCATAATCAACAATCCAGCTCTGGTTTTGCTTTTCCAAACTGTTGTTGCATTTGTAACTTCCTCCTTGCTATTAGTATCCTACTTCAGATATTATCACCAAAAAATATATCTCCCATAGGCTTTTGGCTGGTCTCTTGCCTCTCCCAAGAGCAACACAGGCACAGGCTGAACACTACATGGATTGGGCTTCACATGGCAATACTTGCCTCACATGACAACTGTCAAAACTATCAGTGTAATACACCTGTTTCCAATCCAAGTTTCCAATCTTTATTATGGCATAGAGATCTTCCTCAACTGATGGAAACTTTATTCTAGTTTTAGAAGCTCCCTTTCACTCAGTGGTATGTGTTCCAGGAAAAAGAAGCAAGAAGTCAGCCTACCTTTTCCGTGAGCCCGCTGTGTGAGTTGGGAGACATGAACAGGGCCCTTCCCCACTGCCCACGCCCCACCCTGTGTAGCAGCCTGCTGATTCGGAGAACACAGGCTGGGATGGTAGCAACTGAGGCTGAAAACAACATAATGCTTGTATTGATTGATTGACTTTGCAGACCTGGGGCTAATAGTCTGAGCATGTATTTAGAGGATAACAATATGCATTATAACAACTATGGAGGATTTTCTTCTATCTTTTTTTTGACATTCTATGTTGTTCTCACTGTTTTGTTTTGTTCTGTTTTACTGTTGTGTTTTATCCCCTTCAAAATAAAAAAATAAACAGTATATGTTCCAGGTATTGTGCAAAGTATATCAGAGAAAAAAATGATAAAACAAAACAAAACAAACCCTCTTTTTCTTTCTGGAATTTTCTTCCTAATGAAAAGTAAAAGAAAATAGACAGTAAACACTAAACACACACACACACACACACACACACACACACACACATGCACACAGAGTAAATTACGTAGAATGTTACAAGATGAGAGGGTAAAGAATTGAGCAGATTGGATGCTGCATGATTTGATGGCATGTGGTAAGCTACATTTTATCTGGTGTGGTCAGAGGTGGTGTCTCCGAGAAGATTACAACAGTAAAGAATAAAGCAGTAATTGTGTTCTAGAAAAGTAAAGATATCTATGTGGCTACCAAGAGGAAAGGGAAGGAAAGTGTGGCAGGAGATAGATGAGAGATTGCAGATATCAGCTTGTTAAGTGCTGTTAGCCCCAGGTCAGTGCTTCTCTATTTAAACGAAATGTACAGGTGGTTTAGAATGGGCTTGAAATCACTTAGTTACTCACCTGGGGATATCTGGTGGTCAGTGGCAAAATTTCTAAAGCTACGGGGCAAGATCTGGGCAAGATTCACTTGTTGGGAATTGCCAGTGTTAGGAAATACTATCACTATGCTGCTTGAGTATCCTTTGTCTGAAATGCTTTGGACCATGAGTATTTTGGATTACTAACCCTCTTTTGTTTTGGAATATTTGCATATACCTAATGAAACATCTTGGGGCTGGGACACAATACTAAATGAAAAAGTCAAGTCTGATACATATATACCTTATATATACCGTCTTGATATTGATCAAGGGTTGCTGCCTGATATGCATAGAAGCCAATATTATGGGACCATTTTTTGCAAAAGGGGATTTATTGGGTCAAACATCCAGGAGACAGGAGATATGCTCTTATCTGTGTTCCCCAACTGGCTGTTAGCACAGGAATTTAAATGGCCCAGGATAAGGGAAAACAGGAAGCTGAGTGAAGTGTAACCTGGAATCTTCATGGAATAGTCTTCCCAGTTGGTACCCACATCCAGGTAGACGTGGATACTTCGTAATTGGGAAGTTTCTTGTCTCTGTTACATCACTCCATCCGTGAACTGCGAACTGCCTCTCTTGTCTCTAATCTAGATCCTCAAGGCCTACTGTGGTTCCTCAGTTTCTGCTCATCGGAGACCTTTGATTACACCAGGTTCCAAGATCATTTTTGGTTAGGTCCTAGTGTTCTGTACCTGTGTCCTTAAAATAGCTTGAACAAAGAAGAAACTGACTAGTTGCCATTTTATGCCTTTTTATTTAGTCTGCAGGCAATTTATATGGTATTTTTAGTGTCTTTCTTTTTACTGTGATCCGTAAAAATTTGTAGTATTTGCTCCAGCTACAGACACACCTGCTATCCTGATTGATTCTTGTGTCATTGTCTTTAAATTTATTCACTAAAAACTTACTGAGCACTTCATATATGCCAAGCACTGTGCAGGAAATCAGGGACCCAATACCCACTTAGAAAAATGAGACCTTGCCCTCTTGTAATTTATAGTTAATTGAGAGAAAAAGGCAGCAGAACAAATTCATCTGACACAGTGACTATTCCCTCCTTCTCAATGGCATTTCTTCATTCTTCGCTCAGCTTTAAATTCTTATAACAACGGTGTCTCTTTCTCAAGTGTAACCATTAATTCTGATATGTCAACTTCACTGGATTGCCTAGGATTAGTAAGAACACTCTTGGGTGTGTCAGGGTGGGTCATGGAGGTGTGATCTTGTGTACTATATATGATCCCTGGTCCCTTCCTCTTGTTGTGCTGTGCCCCTGCTCAGCTTCCCAGCCACCATGAGCTAAGCATTTTTGCTCCACTATATTCTTCCTTGGAACCAGCCAGCCATGGGCTGAATCCTCTTGATACCTGATTCAAACTAAATAGCTCATCCTTGAAGTTGTGAGTGTCAAGTGTAGTGTCAACAATTTGAAAGCTAATACAGAAAACTAATCCAAGAGTGAGATTGTTGCTGTGACTTTACCTGACTATGTGGTTTAGAAGCCTTTGGAACTGGTTTGCTGGAAGAACTTGGAAAGACATGAGGATGTGGGCTGGAGAAGTCTTAGAATTCAGTAAACAGAGCCTGGTGGGTGATTCTGGTCAGAATTGATAGGAATGTGAACAGTACAAGCCAGACTCAGGAGGTTTCAGTTGGGAACTAGGACCCCATTGGCATTTGGTCTAGAGCCCATGTGTTACACTCTGACAGAAAATTTTTCTAACTTTTGTCATATCTTGAGACTTGGCACAAGATTGATATTAACTACTTTACAGCTTGAAACGTCACTCAGAGAGCATGTTTGTTTACATACTGATTATCCTGAGCATCACTCAGGAAGGTACCATCTCAATCTGTTGATTCTTGTATTATTTCATAAAATTGCCATTTTATATTTCCTATTATATTATCTTATAAAAATTAACTAAAGCATGAAACTTGTGCTTATACTGTATTTAAATAATTGGACTGGTAAGTGGTTAACAGCAGTGGACTAATTAATTTGGCAGAGGAAAATTAGACAGCCCAACATTCAGGCTGTGATACAGGTACTGCTGGTTGCTTTTAGCCAGACTTATAGTGAAAATCAGAGGGCAAAGGCAGAGCAGAAAAATTTGAAAAACTTAAATTTTCACCCAAAAGGAGCAATGTGTAAAGTTGGGACCAGGGGATGCCATAGTTAAAAAGAAACCAAGTACTTTGTACAGGGACAAGAAGATGTCTTGAAGGAATCTCAGAATCAGTAAGACCCCACCCAGTGTAGACTCAAGGGTGAAGAAGTGTCAACCTTTTATTTGAGAATTCCTGTGACTCTTGTTTAAGGAAGGTCTCCTAGGTAATTGGTTTCACTGTCCTCAGCAATCTAAGTACTGAGAGGCCACTGAAGCCATGACCCAAGGGGGCCTGGCTACTGCTTCCACTGACAATAGAACTTACATTGCCCATGTAATTCTGGTTTTACTGGCATGCAGAATGCAAAAGTTGTAGGTTCAGAGAGGTTTCCATCCAGATTTCAAAGAAAGACCTGCAAGACCAGGCAAGGAGTCCACAGGAGAGTAGTGTACAAACCTGTGTGAATTAAGCCAAAGGTACAGTGGGGACTCCAGGATGTTGGCAATACCAGAAATATGGTGCCTGCTGAGGGAACCTACAGCCCAGGAGTGGAACCATCCCAAGAGAAAGCCAATGTGGGCTACAACTGGCAAGGCCCTGGAGCTGTACATACCCCTGCCCTTTGGAGCTCACATTTCAGCACCTTGTTTCCTGAATGCCACATGTAGTTATGGGGCTTAATGTATGCTCTGCTGGGTTTTTATCTTACTTTGATCAGTCTTTTTTCTCTCCCTCTATTCTTCCCTTTTGAAACAGGAATGTTTACTCTGGGCCACTGTACTTGGGGATTATGTAACTTCTGTTTTTATTTTACAAAGGTTCACAGCCAAGAGTTTCCCTTATATCTCAGAAGACACTTTGACTCAGGCTTTAATAATGCTATTATGGTTAAGATTTTGGAGAAAGGATGATTGTGTTTCCAGGTGTATATAGGACTGAATTACATTACGTAGAATTACAAAGTTGCTATTGTATGTATTTGGTGACTGTGCTTTAAGGAGATGTGTTTGGGTGTAAAGTGGATGAGGGATGGATTGTCATTGTTAATCCTGATGCATAAACTTCACTGGATCAAGAAAGACCTAAAAGATTAATAAAACAGGCTTCTATGTATTCCTAGGTGGATCACAAAAGGATGGTTTTGGGTACCATATAAGGTCCATCACCCATTCCTCTCTTGCACTATTCCCATGCTTTGCTTCCTAGCCAGTATGACTAAGCAACTTTGCTCTACCACATCCTTCTGCTATGATGTTTTTATCTTAGAGTCACGCAACCATGAATTAAATCCTGGTGAAACAGTGGGTTAAACTAAACCTTTTCTCCTTTAAATTATGGGTGTCAAGAATTGTATCTAGCAATGAGAAATCTCATTAATATACTCAGTTTCCTGTGTTAAAATTAGATCTTCTACCTTACCTCTTAATAGTCAAAGTACTCAGGCCTTGTTCTTTTTTCCTTTCCTTTTCTCCATAAGCCACCACCCGCTTTGTGTTTTCATTAAATCTCACAATTTTAAATGTCACTTCAACTAACTCCAAATTTTATGTCTCCAGGTCATATCACTCTCCCCTTTCAACTGCCAGCCTATCTATTGATCAAAGGACATCTCAGACTCATTATGCTTAAAATTGAGCATCTGATCCTCCCCCTTCAAACTTGCATTTTCAAGGCATCTTCTTAATTTTTGGTGATGGCAAAAATACCTTTGTTCAAGTTAGAAATATTAATAACATTTTTACTTGTTTCTGACTCTCATATATCACCTCCAATCCATTGGAATACCTTGCTGTTTCCTATCATGTCTTCAAAATGTACCCACAGTCCAACTAATTTTTACTACTTCCACTTCTGGCTGCCTATTCCAAGTCCTATCAAGTCATATTCTTGAATCCAAAAGCCTCTTCAGTGATCTCTGTCTTTCCCTAGAAATTCCAGTCTTTTCAGCAAGTCATCATACCCATCCTCTTGTAGAGCCAGGCACATCGCATCACCTCTGCGCTCTACAAGCTACATTGATTCCCCATTTGCCTCCTAGTGAAAGTCAAAGTTCATCTGAGACCTGCAAACCCACCCACCATCTCATATGCAAATTCTCATTATCTTCTGTCTCTTCTACTACTTTTCTAATCACACCTTCTGGTCCAGGAACCCTTGCTTCTGTGCTTTTCCTCAAATCTATCAGACATTCCTCTAAACAAGAATTTTGGCCTTTCTTATGCCTACAGGGCTCTTTCTCCAGCTATTTACAGGCAAATTTTTACTTCCTTAGTCTCTTTTCAAATATTCTTTGAACCTCCTAGTTCTTTGATTCTGACTTTTCTGTTTTTTAAAATCAAAGAATATGTAACATATTGATATGTTGCATAACTTACTCATTTTGAGTTTTTTAACCGTCTATCTCCCCACAAGAGAATCTAAGCTGCATGAATATTTTTATATGACTTTTCTTGTTTACACCAGAATGCCCAGCACAGTGGCAGTGTACAACATATATTCAGTACATATTTGTTGAATGAGTGAGCATAGAGCCAGAACAAATAAATGTACTTCATGTTACATATTTTGATCAGTGCAATGGGAATAATAAATAAATGTGATAAAATATAACCATTGAATCTGTTTTCATTAAGTGTTTTAGAGAAACTCTAGATCTGGAGAAAACTTGCAAGCCAAGATAGAAAAGATGAGATGCTTGGAATTAGATGTGTGGTATAGAACTGTCGAGGTAAAGAAGGACTTAAGAAATAAGAAAAAGCAGCAGAAACAGAAGTGTAGAGGTACTGACTGAATAAGTTTAGAATTTGCTAAACTAAAAGACCAGAAGGAAAATGCAACTGGGCTGCAGCACAGCTGAAGATCAGCAGGAGATGAAACCAGAAGGACAGGCAAGGGATAAGATAAAGCATTTGCATCTTATTGGAAGATGAAGGAGAGTCATTATACAATCTTAAGAAGAGAAATGGCCAAATTCGATTTGTGTTTCTAAAGGTCACTCTGACTAATGGGTGTAGAGTGGATTATAAGGAAATAAGAATGGAAACAGAAAGACCAACTAAGAGACCAGAAAGATCTTAGTCCTCAAAACATAATTTGCTACAAAGACTTCATGAATACCAAGATGAAATTATTTCATATAACACATTATACTTTTTAAAGTATTCTTACTTTATTATTTCAGTTGAAGGATTAGAGCATACACACTGAATTACTGACTCTAACTCTTGTTCATTTCAGTTGAAGGGTAACCATATTTTTGTCAGGGACACATTTTTAAGGAATTAAATTATAGGCAAATAATACCCAGGACATTTTTCTAAGTTATCAGTCATAATGTTTTGGGAAGAAAATGGAACCCACTATAAATTCCTAATACTCAACTGGTTAAAACACTAATACTGTACAGAGGGTAAGAAGGTAAGACCAGCTCTTCAGACCAATAGCCAAAACCACAATGCTTGTGCTAAACAGCCA
>RJWT010027620.1:0-15470 GCA_004365215.1 Cuniculus paca
GCTGGGGATTTAGCTCAGTGACATAAGTGCCTGCCTGGCAAGCCTGAGGTCATGAGTTTGATCCCTGGTACCAAAAAGAAAAGAAAAGAAAAAAAAAAAAGCAAAAACAAAAAAATGGGAAACAAACAAAAGACAAAAAAGCTGGGCATGGTGGCACATGCTTGTGATCACAGCACTCAGGAGGCTGAGGCCAGAGGCTGAGGCAGGAGGATACCATGAACTCATGGCCCTGGACAATATGGGGAGAACTTATCTTGGAAAACCAAAAAAGAAAGAAAGAAAGAAAGAAAGAAAGAAAGAAAGAAAGAAAGAAAGAAAGAAAGAAACAAAGAAAGAAAGAAAGACCAACCAACCAAACAAAAAAACCCAGAAAGGGGCTACTCCATGCAAATGAACTTTCAAAACAATTCCCTTCAAGCACTAAAACTTTAAACAGTTAAATAGATGTTAAAGGAGCTTTATTGAAGCATAATTGACATACTATAAACTGCATGTATTTAAAGTACACATCTCGATTTTTTTTGTTTGTTTTTCTTTCACCTGATTTATTTCGATGTACATACACAATCAAACGATGAACAGCACGTCCAACATCCCAAGCTCTCTCAGGCCTCTCCCTGCCCCCTCCCTCTCTCCCCCAGTGACTGCTGTCTAAATACTACTTAATTCACAAGTGTCTCACCCACTTGCCCAGCTACCAGCAATAGACAGCACGATCCTTGATTCAGCCCCAACTCTGACATCCTCAAACTGCTGTCCTTAGATGTCACGAGCATGTGCGTGACTGTTCGCCCTGAACACTCTGTGGCCCGCTGTCCAGTGGCCATATGAGGGGTTCTGGGGCTTGGGAGCTGTCTCAGTGCAGTTTCCAGCCAACTCCTGCGTCTAATTCTGGCACACCAATTGCCACATGGTGACATTTCCCCTTGTCACTATGGATCACTGGTTCTCAACTGGGAGTGATGTGGCAACATCTGCGGCCTTTGCCTTGTTATCATGGGAGTGGGGGTGCTACCAGCATCTAGAGTTTAGGGATCAGGGAGGCGACTGAATGTCCTACAATGCACAGGACAGTCCCCACAATGGGACTAAAATGTCCCAAGATGTCAACCATGGCAAGGTTGAGAAACTGTTCTGGATGACAACTGGAGAACTCATCAAGAAATTACAAATCGGTTCTGTACGGGGGCAGAGAAAGAGCCACAGGCTTGTTGGAGCTGCAGATCATGGAGGTTACAGGTTCAGAAGATTCAGGAGACTCGGGTGGCTCCTTCCAACTGTACCAGAAACAGGTTCAGCTTCCTGGGGACAAGCCCTTGGGGATGTCACATTCAGCAGGTGCTCCCGATTGGCAGGCAAGACTCCACCCAAAGCATTTATTGGGTGTCTGTGATAGCACTGACTGTCCACTGCAGCTAAGGTGGAAGACAGAGTTGGCAAAAGGAAGCCATTCAACCAAGAAGTGACCGGGGCCAGGGCTGGGGGCGGGGGGCTGTGGTCAGTGCACACCCACCCAACGCACAGCAAAATGAGAAGGGCTGGTCACTGGCCACGTCAGGATCTGTCCCAACACAACCCAATATGTCACCAACAAATCACTTCTAGCAGCTAGCTCCGCCCCCCACCCACAGACCCAGTTTGCCTGTCATATAAAGGAGGTTTTCCCAAAGTGGCTTAGCCAGAACTGGAAGGGCCCTGCCCCGTGTTGGGCTGGAGCCTGAGGGTGACTCCAGCAGTAGGCAGTGGGGGGAAAGGGGTAGCCTTGGTCAGGGTGGACCCTGGGATCCTGGGGCTCCCAAGTGAAGTGTGGGCGTGCTCTGTGCATCCCTGCTGGACGGGAAGGCTTTGCTGTTGCCTTGTGGGAGTTTTCGCAGATGTTCCTGGAAATGCAGGTAAGCGAAAAAGAAGAAAACAAAGGGCTCTGGAGTCTCACTCTTTCAAAAAAAGCACCAATCACAGGTTGCTGTGCACCCTTCTCTGCAGGCGTGAACGCTGTATACATTTTGATTAAAACCAGGTGTGGGAACTGCTGCTGAAGGCTTTGTTCGTGGTACCTGAGGTGGGAAAGAGGCTGGAGAGATGAGGACTCCTGAGCACCCTGAGGTGATGGTAGGACTGGGTGGTTTTAGGACTCAGGTTAGCCGTTTGGATGGGATGAGCTCCACTCCCTGCCCCCAGGCCTACCCATCAGGCACCGCTTTGCTTCAGGTTCCCAAGGCACACAAACCCCTAATTGCTGTGTAAGACTGATAACACTTTACGCACAGGACCTAGGGCTCCTAAGTCACAAACTGGGCTCCCTCACCCCTCAGGCCTCAGATCAGTGGGCTGGGACTGATAAAGAGAACAATACCTGCCCACAGGACTTGCTTCCTAGAGATAAAGAAGGCCTTCCTGCCAAGATGGGATTCTCCCTAGGGGGGTCTCAGAGAGTGTGGCAAATTCTTTGTAGCAGAATCATTGCAACATACAAGTTTTTTTTGGAGTGTGTGTGGGGGGTAGTCTTCCTAAATTGCCCAGGCTGGCCTTCAACTAGCAATCCTCCTGCCTCAGCCTCCTGAGTGTTGGAATTTTAGGCTTGTTCGTCACAGCTGGCTGCAAAGTGCAATGTTATGTGAGACCACCAGTTGTGACAGGGACAAAGTAGAGAGCCTGGGTGAAGTTCCCTCTAAGCAGCTTGATAGCTTCTGTCTACCGCAAGGCACTACTGGAACAGCCAGCTGGTGGGAAAAACGGGAAGTGGCATCGCTGAGGCCTGGGTGGCATGCTTGTGAACCCCCACCTGCGCCCCACCATAGGCCTGCAGCAGCTCCCCTGACGCCAGACCCCGGGATGTGTGGGGTCCTTGGCAGCCAGCATTACTTTCTTCCTAGAGTGACCTTTTTTCTCGGCCATGGGTCAAGTGTGACTCCCAGGCCAGACGGGGCCAGCCCTGTCCCTGTTACCCACAATGGGGTTCTCTTGCTCATAGTCTTTGAGGAAGAACCGTGACTCACTTCCTGTCTCAGTCTCACTGTGGGAATATGGTTCTCCCGACTGTGTTGGTGCTGTCAGGGACTACCCCAGGGTGGCCCCCACAAGCTTGGCTCCCTGTGTGGGGGAGTCCCAAATCTGGAAGCAGGCCATCCAGGGTTATGGATTTATCCCCCAACTTTGAGAGCTCTACACTCTCCAAGTTTCCAGTTTCTGCAGTGTCCATAAAGGTGTACCAATAGTTACCTGATCCCACTACCTGAATATTATTTCCATTTTCCAGAGGGGGTAAATTGAGGCTTTGAGAAATTAAAGGTGGTACAATACAAAATGGTGCCCCGGGGATTTGAACCCAGGCTACATATTTGACTTTCCAGATAACATAAGTTACCTCAGGAATAGTATTTAAGCTCTCTGGGCCTCCATGGCCTTCTCTGTTAAGGTAAATGTTGACACATAATGGACACCTCATGAAAATGTCCTGTGCCTACTTCTTGGAGTTTGGGTGAGGATAAAAAGAGCTCATGAAACAACTCAGAGAGTGCCTGGCTCCTACATGGCCCTCAGTGGCCTTTCTGTGTGCCACTCCCCACAACCACCAAGGAGGCCAGGGGACAGTACGCTGCCCGGTGCCTCCCAGGGAGTGGGAGGGATGAGCCTCTACAGCTGCGACCTCGAAATAACACAGCCAGGAGGCCCAGGGCCACTTTTTCCCTTTTCTTTCTCAGCTCAAGCAGGGTTGACCTCAGCCAAGTAGCACAGACGTTTTCTAGGGCAGGACCCAGGGAAGGAGAGGCTTCTGTTGGTATAGGGCTGGTTGGATCCCGGCTCTGCCCAAATCTTAGGCCTCTCCCAGGTTCCAGCGCCTGCTAGCTGTAGGCCAAGTATTTAAAATTAGGGGCCTCGGTTTCCTTATCTATAAAATGGGACTAACAATGCCAGCTTGGATGAATTATTAGGATTAAATCATGTACATAAGGAGGAGAGATAATGTGAAAGGGCCATTGGTATAGGGGGAAGAAAAGATACAAAGAATTAAAAGGAGGTGGGTTACTTCTTATAAATGCACCTGTCTATACAGAAGCAGATAAAATCGTGACTTCCTCCCAGTAAGAGGTTCGCCCTGTAGCCCAAGGACAAGCGCAGAGCCCCGGGTGGCCAACTCCAGACCCTGGACCCGTCATGCGGCCCCAGAGAAGGGGGGAACGACCGAGTCCCGCAGTCCGCGCTCGCAGGCCCTGCCCGGCTCCTCCCGAGGGCTCTGAGTTCGGGTCTCGGCAGGGCCCAGGAGCCGCGCCGGGGGCCAGGGGCGCGCGAGGCCCTGGGGATCCCTGGCCAACCCCGTGGCCCGGTACCGGGGCGCGCGCCGGCGCTCGGATCGCGGCTGGAGGGCGGCGGGGCCGGGCGGGCGCGCGGAGGCGGCGCCGGGGGGAGGGGCGCGGGGGAGGAGCCGGGCCGTCGCCGCCGCCGTGACAGCGGCCCGAGTAAACAAGCCGCGCCGCCGCGGCCGGGCCGCTGCCCCCGCCCGCCGCCGCCCGCGCCCGAGCCGGAGCCGGAGCCGAGCGCGAGGCCGAGGCCGTCCTGGTCGCCGGCCGGGCCGAGGCCGCGCCGCACGCGCGCCGTGACGCCGCCGCCGGGCGCGGGAGCGCGCCGAGCCCAGGCCCTGCCGCGGGGCTCCGCGCTCGGCCGGGGGCGCCCGCCGGGGAAAGTTTCCCCGCCGCGGCTCCCAGGGTAAGCGGCGAGGGCGCGGGGGGCCGGGCGGGGTCGCGGGGGTGCAGGCCGGGGCCGCAGAGCGGGGACGCAGCGGGCTGGCGGGGCTGCGGGCCCCGGCGCGGGTGGCGCCGCGCGGAGCAGGAAGCGCCGAACCCACCTGAGCGCGCCCGGCCGAGCCCTCGCCCGCACTTTTCCGCCCGCGGTCGGGCCGGGCCCTCTGACCTCGCGAAGCGCTCGCGGGGCCCGGCCCTGCGGGATAGCCGCGGATTCTGGGGGCGCGGGGTCTCAGGCCGCAGCGCCGGGCAGGGGAGGCTGGGACTCTCCGGCCGGCCCCTGCGCCCCTGCTGCACACCTGTGCGGGGAGGGCGCCCAGGTGCTGGCCGCGGGCGAGCGCGGGCCCAAGGGGTCCCCGAGGCCTGGCCGGGGCTGCCGGACTGAGGGCCGTCTGCTGGCCAGACGGCGCCTACTTTCCCACCACCCACCCCTACGCCGGTCCCCTGGGGGACAGACCCTCAGGTTCCAGAGAGTGCTGAGTTCCCTCTTTGGCTGGCGTGGGAAGCCTGAGGCGGACCAGGTGATGTGGCCTAATGAGGGCCAGGCCAGGTGTGGACACGGCAGCATGAGTGTAGCCAAGCCTGGCCCATGGCAACCGCCCTAGTTTTAACTACAGTATTTCCTAAACTGGGCTTCCATGGAGAATTAGTTTTTTGTTTGTTTGTTTTTTAAAGAGAATTCTGTGGTTTTACAAAAAAGTTTGAAAACCACTGGTCCAACAGTTTTTACCACCCAGGAAACTGACAGCAAGGGAAACTGAGGGGCAGGGAAACTGACGCACAGGGAGAGGAAGTGACTTGTTTAAGATCTTGTAGCAAATAGAGGTTGAGCAGGAACTAGGAGTCAGAATTTCAAAGGAGAGCCACCTGGCTGGCGCCTCTTGCAGGCCCTGGCTGAGGCTTCTCTACTAGAGACCGAGACCGGACTGGGCTTCCTAGTGGCCTGCGGTAGCTTGTCTGGCCAGAACTCTGGTGCCTGGGAAATTGTGTCCCGGCCCGGTTAGGTACAATTTGGAATAGGTTCCTGAGATGACTGGTGATCAGGAGGTTCTGGGACTGGAGAAAAAGGACTTTGCCCAGGAACACAGCCCCAAAGAGCTCCCCAGCTCTCTGTGGTCCAGCCTGAAGCTGAGTGCCATGTGAGACGGATGGTGAGGCTAGAAATCCAGCCAGCCTCTTGGTTTGAGACTACTGGGACTCAGAGGGTGAGTCAGAGTCTGCGGTGGGGGTGGGGAGAAGCCCATTCATTCATTGTTCTTAGTTCTTGCTTTGTGTGTGTGTGTGGGGGTCCTCCTTCTGTCCTGGACTGTGAGGCGGAGCAGGGTAGTGGTGGTGGGATGTCTGGGGCTCGAATCCAAAACTGCCCCTCCCCATGGCACGGTACCCTGGGTAGAGGCGGGCAGGCCCTCTTTCTTGGGAGACTGTTCAGTTGTGCCCGAAGCTTGCTTGCTTTCCAGGTGCTGCAAGGTAATTAAATAGTTGGTTAATCACCTTTAACGCCAAATGGCTGTGGCTCCCTCTACCATGTGCCGATACCTGGGCCAGACCCAGGGGATCCCGGCCTTGACTGGAGGCCAACTGGGGACCACAGCACTGTGGGTCAGGGGTCTTGGCTTGACATCTGGACCCTGAGACAGCTATATGGCAAACAGGGGAGAAGAGGTCCTGGACCCCACATGGCTTTAGATGGGGATTCGGGGTCCCCTCATCCCCTGGGGCTTGGGCATCAGGCTGCCCAGCCATTGTTCAGGCTGGCTGTAGCCACCTGAGGTGTCAGGGGGGCTGTGGCTCTCAGGCCTGCTGCCCTCTGCGTGCCCTGGAGCCCTGCACGGCTGCCCCTCAGGGGTGTGGAAGAGCTGCATGGTGGTTGTCTCCTGCCATCAGCTGTCAGGTTATTTTGGTGTAAACTGAAAATACTTCAGGAATGGTGTGTGGAGTCCCCCAGCCTGCAGCGTGGGCTCGCTCGAAGCAGCCAGGGAGGTAGTTGTGGCCAAGGGCTGTCCCTGGACAAGTGAGCCTGCCTGCCCACCCGCTCCCCAGGACTTAGAAGAGCTGGGGCACTTTCTCTGCGCTGTTGGGCAGAGTGGCCATGGGAATGACGGGGCATCCGGCCTTATGGGCAGGCACAGAGCCACTCAAGGAGCTTGGAACTGGGAGGGACTTCCCAGCTGCTGCCTACCCCAGAGGCTTGACTTCTGGCTACTCAGAGGCCCTATGTGGGGACAGTTATATGGCCCCAGGCAGAGAGGTCCCGCTGTCTGTTTGCTGAAGGAGGAAAAACAACACGAGGACTATTGATTCAGCCTCACCTTGGTGCTCCTAGCTCAGCAGCCGGTGTTTGCCCTGGCTGCGAGCTCCGGTTATGCAAGGTGGTGGGCACAGAGCAAGCCA
Organism: Cuniculus paca; assembly: GCA_004365215.1. Lineage (NCBI taxonomy): Eukaryota > Metazoa > Chordata > Mammalia > Rodentia > Cuniculidae > Cuniculus > Cuniculus paca. The sequence goes on from RJWT010027620.1 coordinate 7,131, forward strand.
GGGGGCTATGGGGGGGCTCTCAGGCAGGGCTGGGCAGCCTCAGTGTTCCCCAGGAAACACCAGAGAGAGCCTGGAACTCTGGCTGTGCCCATCAGCCTGGAGGGGTCTCCTGCACTCGGAGCACTGTCCCCTAAGCCCTAGCCCCAACCTAGGTTGCCCACTGTTTCCTGGCCATGGGGCTTTTGCAGATAACTCCTGGCTGAGTCTCTTTTACTGAGCCAGGCAGCCCTAGTGAGTTCATTTAAAAACTTTAAAAAGGCAGTGTTTTATTTCTCTGTAAAATACACCTAGGTATTGTACAAAGCGTACAATGTCACAAAGGAGAAAATAACAGTTACTCGTAATTCTCACCATCTTGAAAGAGCCTTTGTTAACATTTTAGCGTGTGTCCTTCCAGATTTTGTTTTTGATTATGTACATATATAAATAGTTCTTTCAAAAAAACTGGGATCATGTGTACATGCTGCTTTATACCATAATGCATCTTTTTTACTTTTATTTTGGCAAGGTCTTTTCTGGTTTTGAGCGACTTGAGTCTTTGATGCTCTTTAGCCCCCTTCAGGGTTACACTTGTGTTTTTGGTGGAGACAAGCTCTGGGGGCAGGTAGGGGTCACATGTCCGCCTGTCCGGTGCCCTTGGAGGCCTGGATTTCTTCTGGAGAGGACTGGTCTTGTTTTACCCCTCTTTCCGGTGCCCCTTTTGCATACGTGTTGAGTTGTCGGGTTCAGAAGGGCAGCCTTAGCGCCTGGGTTCGGAGGGACTGACTGGCTCCCCTTTTTCTCCTTGTTTCTCCCAGAGCCGGCAGCCCTCATCCTAGCCTCTAGCCCTGCCCATGTCAGCCCCATGCCCCCACCAGTCAGTCTCGGGCCACAGGCAGTAAGCAGCAGGCACGTGGGAGCCGAGGCCCTGTGACCAGGCCAAGGACGCAGGAGCTCCACGGTCGGCCACCTCCCCCCCATGGAGCTGAGGCCCTGGTTGCTATGGGTGGTAGCAGCAGCAGGAGCCTTGGTCCTGCTGGCCGCTGATGCCCGTGGGCAGAAGATCTTCACCAACACGTGGGCTGTGCACATCCCTGGAGGCCTGGCCGTGGCTGACAGTGTGGCACGAAAGCATGGGTTCCACAACCTGGGCCAGGTAGGTAGCCTGCTGGCCCAGGCGGGGGATGTGGCCTGGGAGGGAAAAGATCATGACGCCGAGGAGCAGGAAGTATTGGGGTTAGCTTCTCCAGGTCTTGGGTGGCCAGTGGGACAGGAGTATGGCTTGACAGATGAGCAGCCTGTGGCAGTGAGGGCAAGGCCGCCCTTGGTCCCCTGCATGTTTGTCCTGGGTCCTGGGCAGGGAACAGATGCCCCCACCCCCTGCCATTGCTAGCCTCCCCTTGCAGCCTCTGTCCACCCCCATCGCCGCCTCCCAGGGACTGACAGATGGAAGGCCCATCTCAGTCTCTTGCTTCACTGCAGATCTTCGGCGACTATTACCACTTCTGGCATCGAGCAGTGACAAAGCGGTCCCTGTCGCCTCACCGCCCTCGGCATAACCGTCTGCAGAGGGAGCCTCAAGTGAGTCTGGACCCACCTCCCCTGCTGCCCCTTCCTCTGCCTGCTCTCCCTGCTCCTCTTGCTTCCCTACCACACACCCCACACCTGTACCTCCCTCATCCCCTCCCAGGTACAGTGGCTGGAGCAGCAGGTGGCAAAGCGACGGACCAAACGGGACGTGTACCAGGAGCCCACAGACCCCAAGTTTCCCCAGCAGTGGTACCTGGTATGGCACTCCCTGCAGCCCTGGTCCCCCTCTGTGAGATCCTGTGGGGGTTGGGCTGACTTCTGAGCACCATCTCTTCCCTATCCCCCGCCTGATAAGCCTTGGAGGTCATCCCCCTACCCCTGGGCTCTGCACTTCCCAGGAGGCCCCAAAACCAACGGTGTCATCCTTGAGCCAGGATGGGTACAGAAAGGGGTTTGGAGTGGTGAGGGGATTCTCCAACTTAGCCCTACCCTCACCCAGTCAAACTCGTCTTCTAAGTAATGGGGTGGTGTCTCTGCAGTCTGGTATCACTCAGCGGGACCTGAATGTGAAGGAGGCCTGGGCCCAGGGCTATACGGGGCGTGGCATTGTGGTCTCCATCCTGGACGATGGCATCGAGAAGAACCACCCAGACCTGGCAGGCAACTATGTGAGGAGGCAGGAGGGAGACAGCCATCCTGGGTGAGGGGCGGCCGGGAGTGTCTTGACCTGCTGGTGCGATCAGGCTGCTCCTGACTACAGCCATGTCCTTTCCAGGATCCTGGGGCCAGTTTTGATGTCAACGACCAAGATCCTGACCCCCAGCCTCGATACACACAGATGAATGACAATAGGTAAGAGTGGTCCTCTGCCTCCCTCCTCTTCTCTCCCACCAAGAACACAGGGTTGAACCTGGGTGCCACATTGTCCACCCAAGAGGCTCACACCTTTGTCTATGGTCCTGGTCCGGCTGGGACTCTGAGGGAGGTGACCCTGTCCTTTGGAGTAGGGGGTAAGCATGGATAGACGGATGTGCTGATCCTTCCTGCTCCTTTGGCTGTGTCCGCTGTGTCCTATCTGCAACTCTAATGCTGTGCTCTTGGTCCTGGCAGGCATGGCACACGGTGCGCTGGTGAAGTGGCTGCTGTGGCCAACAATGGTGTCTGTGGTGTGGGTGTGGCCTACAACGCCCGCATTGGAGGTGGGTGTGAGCCTTGGCCCCTCTGTCCCATGGTGCATGCGGGAAGGACTTCCTGTGGGATTTCTGTCTGCCTGCTTCCCATCTGGCCAGTGCCTGTCACCATCCCAATGTGAGTCCTTCTGACCACACGAATATTCCATTGAGGTTCAGAGTGACTCAGAGGGCTGGCCTCCCGGGGCTGGTGGCTGTGGGGTGGTATGGGGTTGGTGTCCCTTAACAGAAGTGTCTGTACAGACAGGCCTTCATCTCCCTGCTCCCTGTGATTCTTCCAGTCCAGCCTGGGTGGCTGAGGGAGAAGCTGTCATCCTTTTCCCTCTTTGGCTGTTGTGCTGCAAAGCTCAAGGCTTTCCAACGGGGGCGCTGGGCATGCCCCTCGGGGTGGCCCTGGCAGCTGGACCCATGCAGTACCTCTCTTCCTGCCCCGCTCTGTGGCCAGGGGTGCGCATGCTGGATGGCGAGGTGACAGATGCTGTGGAGGCACGCTCGCTGGGCCTGAACCCCAACCACATCCACATCTACAGTGCCAGCTGGGGCCCCGAGGACGATGGCAAGACAGTAGATGGGCCAGCCCGCTTGGCCGAGGAGGCCTTCTTCCGGGGGGTGAGCCAGGTGAGGGGGCCTGGCCCAGCCCTGCAGCCAGGCCTGATCTCTAGGGGCTGCACTGTCTTCTCTATACTGCTCTTCCTTCTGTTTTTCTGTTTTATTTTTGTGTTTAATCTTAACATAAGATGCATTTCTTTATTTTGTAGTACAGGAGATTGAAGTCAAGGCCTTCACACTGAGCGAGATGCCAGCTCTTTGCAAAAAACATTTTGAGCTGGGCATGGTGGTGCACACCTGTAATCCCAGTACTCGGGAGGCTGAGGCAGGAGATCATTGCAAGTTTAAGATCAGCCTGAGCTCCAAAGTGAGCTCAAGACCAGCCTGAACTGCATAGTGAGACCCTGTCTCAAAAAGACAAAAAATAAATAAAAACAAAAAGTAAAAAACATCTTGAAACAGTGTCCTACTAAGTTGTCAAGGGTAGGCTTGAGTTTGGGATTCTTCTGCCTCAGGTTCCCAGAATGCTAGGATTACAGGTGTGCACCACCATGGCCGATCTCAAAGCATGTTTGTTAAAGCATTACAGAGCCAGGCACAGTGGTGCATATCTGTAATCCCAGCACTCAGGAAGCTAAGAGGAAGATTGGAAGTTCTTGCCCAGCCTGAGCTACCTAGAGAGAGACCCTATCACAGCCTCTCCTCCAAGTGACAAAACTGAAGAAGGAAAAGGCATCAAGGCCTGAGGACTGGGGATATAACTCAGTGGTAGAGGGCATGCCTTGTATGCATGAGGCCTTGCATTTGAGCCCAGAACTACAAAAAGTAAATTAACAAAGGGACACAGAAATGCTGGGCATGGTGGCGCACTAAGAAGGCTGAGGTAGAAAGATCGCCACAAGTTCAAGGACAACCTGGACTCTCCAGCCCCGTCTTCCTGCCGAGCCTCCCCCAGTCCCTATCCTGAGTGACCCTAGCACACTTTGTCCACAGGGCCGCGGGGGGCTGGGCTCCATCTTTGTCTGGGCCTCAGGGAACGGGGGCCGGGAACATGACAGCTGCAACTGTGACGGCTACACCAACAGCATCTACACACTGTCCATCAGCAGCGCCACACAGTTTGGCAATGTGCCCTGGTACAGCGAGGCCTGCTCGTCCACGCTGGCCACCACCTACAGCAGCGGCAACCAGAACGAGAAGCAGATCGTGAGTCTCGCTGGGGCTGGGAAGGGAGGCTGCTGCCCACCCCCACTCCCGTGCTTGGTGACCCCTTTCCTACCCATCTGTTTGGTCCCCTGCCATGTCACCGAATCGGCCCATGCTCCACAGGATGGGAGTTGGGGGCTCTGAGACCCTGAGGGCTACAGAGCTCTCTACAAAGCCCTTGAGAAGTGTAGGCACTCCCTAAAAGCATGCAGTGCTCTCCATCCTCCAGCTGGGCCCCCTCACTCCTTGAGAAACTGAAGCCTGGAAGGGGCCGTGCATCCGCCTGTCCACAGCAAGTTAGCGAGGCAGCTGCTGGGCTTGGGGGGCTTTGACCCTGGCTCACGGTCTTACCTGTGTGTGCCATGTAGAGGGAGGCCAGGCAGGTGGCCCCTCCATCCATCCATCACAGGCCCCAACACCACTGTCCCCTGGCAGGTCACCACTGACTTGCGGCAGAAGTGCACGGAGTCTCACACGGGCACCTCGGCCTCTGCCCCCTTGGCAGCCGGCATCATCGCTCTCACCCTGGAGGCCAAGTAAGCAGTGGCAGCCTTGTCCCCACTGTGCTTTCTGCAGGGCAGCCTTGGGATTCAGCTTCTCTCCAGAAAGCCTGAGCCCCCAACCTGTTCCTTCCTCCCCTGCAGTAAGAATCTCACCTGGCGGGACATGCAGCACCTGGTGGTCCGGACGTCAAAGCCAGCGCATCTCAATGCCAATGACTGGGCCACCAATGGTGTAGGCCGCAAAGGTGAGGGTGGGGGCCCAGGAGTGGGCTTGGGGTCACTCGGTAGGGGTGCTGTGTTCCTCCCTGTGATCTTGCCTTCCCTACCGCCACAGTGAGCCACTCCTATGGCTATGGGCTCTTGGATGCAGGTGCCATGGTGGCCCTGGCCCAGAACTGGACCACAGTTGCCCCCCAGCGGAAGTGCATTATTGACATCCTCACTGAGCCCAGGTGAGGATTGGACCCTGTGGGGCTGGGGGTGGCTTCAGAGCTGTGGGGGTAGTTCCGGTTACTGTGTGCCTGGTGACTCAGCTTCATGGTGCTGTCTGCACAGGGACATTGGCAAGCGGCTGGAGGTGCGCAAGATGGTGACTGCGTGCCTGGGCGAGCCCACCCACATCACCCGGCTGGAGCATGCTCAGGCGCGGCTCACCCTGTCCTACAACCGCCGTGGTGACCTGGCCATCCACCTGGTCAGCCCCATGGGCACCCGCTCCACCCTTCTGGCCGCCAGGTGCTGGCCCTGTTCCCTGTCCACCTTGTCCTGGCTCCCCCGCTCCCTTGCAACCCCCATTCATCTCGTTATTATCCAGTCCCCTGACACTTGTCATACTACTCAGTGGGACACTGGTGGCACTTGGAGAGGGACAGCTTTGTTCTGTGTAAGGCCACGTCTTAGGAATCCCTGGCTTCTACGTATTTTAGGGCCAGCAGCATGTGTTCCCGTATAAAGTGCCTTACACCTCTGTAGAGTCCCCTGCTGGAGACCACCTGGCCCCCAGGAATCAGCCAGGCCAACAGGCATTTCTGATCCAGCAGGGTTAGTGCCACATGGGGGCACCAGTTCATGGCCCATGGGCATGGGTTGGGTGTCCCTGGTCTGGGGGTCGCCCACGGCTACAGATGGCTGTATGCACCCTTTCCCCCAGGCCACACGACTACTCTGCAGATGGGTTTAATGACTGGGCCTTCATGACAACCCATTCTTGGGATGAGGACCCATCTGGCGAGTGGGTCCTGGAGATTGAAAACACCAGTGAGGCCAACAACTATGGTAAGGGGTCTTGGGGTGCTAGGGGTAGGGGGCATGGAGGTGGGTTGATGGGGTCTGGGATGCTGTGTGTGGTGCTGCCACCTCCTGACTCCTGCCTCCGCCTCCAATCTGGGACAGGGACGCTGACCAAGTTCACTCTTATACTATACGGCACAGCCCCTGAGGGGCTCCCTACACCTCCTGAGAGCAGCGGCTGCAAGACCCTCACGTCCAGTCAGGCCTGCGTGGGTCAGTAGTCGGGGATATGGGGGTGGGGGCAGGATGGGGGCAACAATCTTAAAGCCCAGCTGTAGGAGGAAAAGGCATCTCAAGAGGACCCTGGGACTCACCAGGCATGGTGGTACAGGCCTGTCATCCTAGCCCGCTGGGGGCTGGGGGAAGAGGACTGCAAGTTTGAGCCTAGCCTGGGCAACTTAGCAAGACTGTCTCAAAATAAGGGCTGACAGTGCAGCTCAGTGCAGAGACCATTCACTCCCCAGAACCACACACCACAGAAAACAGACCCAGGGACTTGGGGGTGGTGCTTGGGGCTGCAGGTCCATGGCACTGGCACAGACCTGAGCTGTGGGCTTATGTAGCCGTGGCCCACTTGGCTGACACCTTCCCTTCTCTCCCATGTTGGCAGTGTGTGAAGAAGGCTTCTCCTTGCACCAGAAAACCTGTGTCCAGCACTGTCCACCAGGCTTCACGCCCGAAGTCCTTGATACCCACTACAGCACCGAGAATGATGTTGAGACCATCCGGGCCAGTGTCTGTGCTCCCTGCCACGCCTCCTGTGCCACGTGCCAGGGTCCAGCCCCCACAGACTGCCTCAGCTGCCCCAGCCATGCCTCCCTGGACCCTGTGGAGCAGACATGCTCCCGGCAGAGCCACAGCAGCCGAGAGTCCCCACCAGAGCAGCCCCCGCAGCCCCCGGGTCTAACCCAAGAGGTGGAGGCTGAGCCAAGGCCTGCAGCCGGCCTGCTGCCCTCCCACCTGCCCGAGGTGGTAGCCGGCCTCAGCTGCGCCTTCATCGTGCTGGTCTTTGTCACCGTCTTCCTGGTCCTGCAGTTGCGCTCGGGCTTCAGCTTCCGGGGGGTGAAGGTGTACACCATGGACCGTGGCCTCATCTCCTATAAGGGGCTGCCCCCCGAGGCCTGGCAGGAGGAGTGCCCATCTGACTCAGAGGAGGACGAGGGCCGGGGCGAGAGGACCGCCTTTATCAAAGATCAGAGCGCCCTTTGATGAGCCCACCACCAGCCCCCTCCAGCCCATCCCCTCCTTGGGCACTTTTTAATTCACCAAAGTTATTTTTTTATCTTGGGACTGGGCTTGGACCCCAGCTAGGAGGCAAGAGGGGCAGAGACTGCTTCCCACCAACTTTGGGCCCACCTGGCTGCTGAGCTGGGCCCAGGTCAGCTGGGGGGGCGTGGGGGAGGTCCTTTCCTTCCCCTCACCCTCGTGGGAGGATGGAGCCACACTAGAGGGTAGCTGGCAGGGGCAGCTGGCTGAGGCTGAGCTGAGGCCTGCAGAGTTCCTGTGGAGGGAAGGGGCAGCCCTTCTGCATGCCCCATGCCTGGCTGCAGCTCCTGGACCTCCTGTCCCTCTAAAGCAATAATGGTCCCCATCCAGGCAGCAGGGAGGCTGGTCTAGGAGGGATTTATAGGAGGTAGCCACTTCTCCAAGGGCTTTTGCATCCCTGACACTGTCCCACACCTCTGGTGACCTTCAGCAGAAGTGGCGATCACAGGAAGGGACCAAGGGAGGCAGGTTCTTCAGATGTGCACCGGTGGCGGCATCCCATTGCTCTGCCTGTCTCTCTGCCTCGGCCTCTGCTGGGCCAGGCCACGCTGGGCAGGCCTGAGGTATCCTGCCTACCCTGTACTCTCCAGCACCCTCCCCTCCAGGGCCCAAGCCCCTGTTTTCTGAGCCCCGGGCCACCTGGGCTGTTGGCACTCACAGTCCCGGAGCCCCTGGGTGGGTGGTGGGGAGGGACGGTGGCCAGACCGGCCCCTCCCGCTTCTCACCCAATGCTGCTTTCCCCTGTGGGGATCTCAGGAGCTGTTTGAGGATATATTTTCACTTTGTGATGATTTCACTTTAGATGCTGATGATTTTTTTTTTTTTTT
>RJWT010027621.1:0-15454 GCA_004365215.1 Cuniculus paca
GCTTTCGAGCTGTGACCAGGCAGCACGCCGTGGTTGGAGCCAAACCACTCAACTCGGGCACAGAACAGAAGAAAGACAACAGAGGAGCAAGGGCCCCGCTTCCTTCTCCACGGGGCCCCTCCCCTCCAAAGGCCAAAACCTTTCACTGGGCCCTGCCTCCCAGGACCCATCAGTCCCACTCCAGCACCAAGCTGGAGACCGAGCTTTGAATGCGTGGCCTTTGGGCGTTGCCCCAGATCCACGCTGCAGCAGACGGGAAGTGACTGTGGTTGGCACCCACGGTGTTAACTGCTTACCACATTTTCACCAGGGCCGCCAGGTCAGCCGGCATGCTATGGAGACAGTTTTATTTGTCAGTTGACAAACTTGCTGAGCTTTACCAAAAACAAAACATGAGAGCAAGATGGACAGGATTTGGCTCTGCTCCTCCCCATGGGGGCTGACATCGTTCTCATGGGCTTTCAGGGGCTTCAGTGCCCAGGTGGGGTCCTCAGCTCGGGATTCCCGAATTACATACTAGGCCGGTAGGCTCATCGCTTTGTAAAAAGATCAGAGAACTTTGTCTCTTTTCCACAGAAAAATGACACCCAGGTGTAAAGGACTTGCTTTGTGGAATCAGTGACAAATTTTTATCCCTAAATACGGCATTTATACTTTCTACTTCACCAAATCTGTGATTGGTTCCGTGCAAGTTTCTTAAATATTTTTATGGATTGATTAGTTATTTAACTTTTTTTACTTCTATTCTTTGTTAGTATATGTTTGTAGTACATGCAGCTCACAGTAATCTTGGGAGTGGCACATGCACACACCACAGTTTGTTTCTTTAATCCCCTTCCCTCCTCCAATTCTATTCATCCCTATTTTAATTCTTGTTGATATTACTCTCACCTCATGTTATGTCGTATGATGTTTACATTAATTAAGGTTCTTAAGTTCCTGTACATGGCAAATACTTATTTTTCTTATTTCCCCTTCCTTCCTGCTCACCCCCACCCTTGTTCCCTTGGGCCACATCTCTACTGCAAGACACCCATCCCCTTGTCCCCTTCTAGGCAAACTTTTTCATTTTCTTTGTTTGTACTTTGCCTCACACAAATGAAAGATACTGTACGGTAAGCTTGTGTGTCTGGTTATTTCACCCAAAATTGTATTTTCCAGATGTATACATTTTCCTACAAGTGTCTCAGAACTGTCGTTATGTATACCTGACGAGTATTCCGTTATCTACAGGTACCACATTTTCTTTTATCTAGTCATCTGTTGTTGGGTGTACAGACTGCTTCCAGGATTCGGATGTTATGAATTATGCTGCTATAAACACTCATGTGCATGTGTCACTGTAGTAGGATGACTTAAGCTCTTTGGGAAAGACACCCTCAAAGGGACAGCTGGGTCTCATGGAATTTCTACTTTCAGTTCTTTCAGGAGGAGTCTCCACACTGATTTCCATCATGGTGGGACTGGTTTGCATTCCCGCCAACCATGCGGGAGGGCTCCTTCTCCACCACAGCCTCGCCACCATTTGTTATTGATTGATTTCCTAATGATTGCCATTCTTTCCAGAGTCAGGGGGAATCTCAGCATTGTTTTAGTTTGTGTCTCTCTGGTGGCCAGAGACGCTGAACCTTTTTCATGTTTTCCTTGGCCGTTTGCACTTCTTCCTCAGTGAAATGTCTGCTCCTTTCGCTTGTCCGTTTCTTGACTGGGTCTTTAATTTTAATTCCTGTCCTTTTTTGAGTTCTTTATGTATTCTAGATATTAGTCCTCTGATGAGTAACTGGCAAAAATTTTTCCTCTTCTGTAGGTTTTCTCTTAGGTATACTAATTGATTCTTTTGTTGCACATAAGTTTTTAGTCTGATATAATCCCATTCGTTGGTTCTTGCCGTTATTTCTTGTGAAGTTGAGGTTCTGTTTAGAAAATCCTTCCCTATATCTATGTCTGCAAGTGTTTTACCTATTTTATCTTCCAGTAGGTTTAATGTTTCTGTCTTAATGTTTAGATCTTTGACCTATTTTGGTTTTAATTTGGTGTATGGTGAGAGACAAGGGTCAGTTTCACTCTTCTGCACACAGAGAACCATTTTCCCCAGCTCCACCTGTTGACTAGGCCTTCTTTCCTCCAACGTGTGCTTTGGTCCCTTTGCCCAAGATCAAACTGCTGCGTGTGTCTGCATCCTCTACTATGTTCCACTGATCCACGTGTCTGTTTTGTTCCAGTACCATGCTGATTTGCATCACTGTTTCATAGCTTGAAGTCAGGTAAGGCAAGGCCTCTTGCTTTGCTCTTGTCGCCCGGAATTACTTTTGCTATTCTGGGTCTCTTCTGGTTCCACATCAATTTTAGATTTGTTTTCCCTAGGTTTATAAAGTATACTGTTGGTATTTTGACTGGCACTATAATGAATCTGTATAAAAATTTTGAGAGTATGGTCATTTTGACAATACTGGTTCTGCTATCCAGGAGCAGGGACATCTTTCCCTTTTCTGATGTCTTCTTCAGTCTCCTTCTTCAGAGTACTGTAGTTTTCTTGGTTGGCTTAAGTTAGTTCTTAGGTATTTCCTTTTCTTGAAGTGACTATGAATGGTGTTGTTTTCGTCACTTTCTTCTCATTTGTTCATTGTTAGTATACACAAATGCTAATGATTTTTGTATGTTGATCTTATGTCCTGCTACATTTCTGAAGTTGGTTCTTAATTCTAAGAGGTTTTTTGGTGGAATTCTTTGATCTTCTATTTACAGTATCACACTGTCTGCAAATAAGGATAATTTGAGTTCTTTTCCTATGTGCAACTCTTTTATTTTTTTTTCTTGCCCGATTTCTTTGACTAATGTTTAAAGTAGTATGTTGAATAGAAGTGGCGATAGTGGACATCCTTGTCTTGTTCCTGATTTTAGGGGGAGTGCTTTTAGTTTTTCCCCATTTAGTATAATTCTGGCTGTCAGCTTTGTCATAAATAGCTATTATCATATTCAAGCATGGTCTTTCTGTACCTGTTTTTTCAGGAGTATTTTTTATCATGAAGGGATAGTAGAGTTTGTCAAAAGCCTTTTTTGTATCTGTTGATATGATCATGTGGTTTTCTACCTTGCTCCTGTTTATGTGATGTATTACATTTATCGACTTACATATGTTGAGCCATCCTCGCATCTCTGTTATAAAACCTACGTAATCATGATGCATGATATTTTCATTGGTGTGTTGCATTCTATTTGCGGACTTTTGCATCCATGTTCATTAAGGAGGACTTTTGCATCCATGTTCATTAAGGAGATTGGCTTATAGTTTTCTTTCTTAGTTGGGTCTTTATCCAGTTTGAAGATCAGGATGGTACTGGTTTCCATAAACAAATTTGGAGGCACTCCGTCTCTTTCAGTTTCTTTGAGGAGTTTGAAGAGTATTGGTGATATAACATCCTTAGAGGTTCTGTAGAATTCAGCAATGAATCCATTAGGTCCTGGACTTTTTGCAGTTGGTAGATTCTTTATTACTCTGTCTATTTCATTGGCTATTTGGTTGTTAAATACATTTATGTTTTCTCAGGTTAGTTTTTGTAATTTGTCCATTTCTTCAAAATTTGCTAATTTGTTAGAGTATAATTTTTCAAAGTGGTTACTATCTTCTGAATTTTGATAGTGTCTGATGTGAGTTCACCTTTCTGATTTCTAATTGCATTGATGTGAAACTTTTCTCCCTGTTTCTTGGTAAGCTTAGCTAAGAGTTTATAATTTTTTTTTTATTCTTTTAAAGAACCAGCCCTTCAATTTATTGATTTTTTTGGTCTCAATTTCAAAGAGACCTTCTTTGTCTTTTCCAATCAGTTTTAGCTTGAAGTTTATCCTGCCTGACAGTAGTGGTCTGATTTCTGCTCTTATTTTTATAACTTCTCTCCTTAATTTCTGTTTGGGACGGGTTTGTCATTGTTTCTCAAGTGTCTTAAGATTTTTGATAAGGTTATTTATTTGGGGTGGCTCTGTTTTCTTAATGTGAACTTTGATTGCGATGAATTTCCTTAGAACTGCTTTCAGAGGGTCCCAGAGGTTTCAGTGAGTTGGAGTCATCGTCATTAATTTCCATAAATTTTTAAATTTCTTCTTTGATTTCCTCTGTGACTCACTGGTTGTCTAGGAGTATGTTGTTAACTTTCCAGGAGCTTTAGACTTCTCTGAGGTTTCTCTTGTCATTGCTTTCTATTTTCACTGCACAGTGGCCTGATAGGATGCATGGAGTGATTTCAGTCCTTTTACATTTACTTACGCAGGCTTTGTGGACTAGTATGTGATCTATTTTGCAAAAAGTACCATGTGCTGCTGAAAACAATGTATACTCTGTTGTAGAAAGCTAGAACACTCTGTAAATGTCCATTAGTCTATCTTTTGTGAAAGCAGAATGTTAAAATTCCTACTATGGTTGTGTTAGTGTGTATTTCAACAGTTTTTGTTATATGAAAACAGATGCACCAGTATTTGGTGCATATATGTTTATCAATGTTGTCTCTTTCTTGTTGGATCATTCCCTTAACTAGTATGTAGGGACCTTTGTCTCTTCTAATCAGTTTGAGCTTGAAGTATACCCTGCCTGATGTTAGAATTGCTACACTGCTTCCTTTTGGGGTCCTGGTGCATGATGTATTATTTTCTGTCTTTTACTTTTTAGCCTATGAATAACTTTTTTAATTAGATGAGTTTCTTGAATGCAACAAGCTCTTGGATTCTATTTTTTTTTTTATCCAGTCTTTCAGTCTGTCTCTTAATTGGAGAGTTGAGGCTATCAATGTTGAGAGATATTATTGCAATGCATTGATTGTTTACCATCATTGCCTTCTTTATCTGTTGGTAAATCCTTTGTTTTTCTTTTCCTGACATTTTCTGTTGCTGTTACCCAGTGTTTTAGCTGTGTCAGATTCGTTATTTCTGTCAAAAATATTTTTCAGTATGTTCTCAAGTGCTGACTTAACACTCATTTATCTTTTGAGCTGATGGTTTTCATGGCAATACCTTATTTCTTCATCTGTTTTGAAGGATTGCCTTGCTGGATAAGTTAATCGGGGTTGGAAGTGATTTGGAGAGGGCACAGCCCTCGCTGGCCCTGGTGGGGCACGGCCTGGGAAGAGGCTGAGATGACTGAAAGCATAGGAGGCCAAAACATGGGATGCTCGGTCCCTTTTCCATTTCAAAGAAACTGGAAGAGCAGAATGGAGACCAATTAGCATTTACTGGAAATCTCCACAAGGGCAATTCTGGCTGTCTTAAAATAAGCTCTCCTTTGGGTGGGAATAATTTTCTTCCACAATATAAATCAAGTTCCAGTGCCAAGTATTTGAACATTTGACATTTCTCTGCATTTGCTTATTTGAAAATAGCCCCATATTTCTTTCTAAATTAATATACTGGTCTTTATATATTTGGGGATAAAGAAATATGGCTCAAGGTGTTTTAAGACAGGGAGAAATGTTGCCTACTGAAAATCACAGTACTGGAGCATCAGGACACAGATCTGCTGGCGTCTCTCTTTCTTCAGTGCAGTGAGTCACCCAGATTCTGAGTTCTCTGCTTTTCAGGCATCAGCCAGACATTTTAGAGGACCACACAGAAGACTCCACCGCATGAAACCATGGGATGCAGGGTTCCTGTGGTCTCTCCACGGGGCGAGCAATCCCTTGTTCAAGTCTGTCCTCTTACCTGGTTGCCCAGTCCTCTTTCCATGGAGAGAGAGGCCAGACCTGAGCCGCAGTCTGCAAAGTCTCCTGCCAGGACTCTGTCCCCTCAGCCTCTTGCTAATCTAGATCACCTGCATCATAATGGCCAGCCTATTCAGATAGCAAATCATGGAGTGCAGAGCCAAAGAGGAGCATGATGTGTCATGGCTGTAGGAAAGGAGGTCTCAGTCAAAGACAGGTTATTAGGAAAAATCAAAAAGTCAAACAGAAAATGAGAAATGCACATGAGTCATGAAGTGGCTACAGGTACCAGCATTTTCCAGGTGAGAAGTTGGTGCCCCCAGATGTGGGGACCTGGGTTGAGAAGGAAGAGACCAGGGCACAGTAGTCGGGGAAGAAGAAAGAACCAAACATCTACTTGAACCGGAGGAGCAAGGAGTCAAACCTCAAGCTGCACACGAGGCTCGTGGAAATTTCATTTACAGCTGCCAAAAGCTGGAAACAACTCAAATATCCTATAACAGTGACTATGGTGGTGATTCATACATGCTATGGAATATCCTGCAGCAAAAGAAAGGTGCAAACTACTAATAAACACAATAATTTGGGTGGATATCAAACCAAGGCAAACTTGAGGAATTACACACTGTATATTTTATTTACAAGAATTCTTGATATGACAAACTATAAAGAAGGAAAACAGCACTTTCTATGGTTAGGGAGGGATATAAGGGGTGGCTATGCATATGAAAAGTATCAGGAGGGACCCTCATTAGGGACCTGTTCTGCATCATAAAGGTACTTATTGTCATATGAATCTATAATTAGGATAAAATTTATTGATATTGAGTAAGTATGCAATAAATATGATTGATTTATTATATTTAGGTTAATTTCCCAACAATAATCCTGTTGTTATGGTTGATACATTGTGTCAGCTTGAGAAGTTTAGAAGTTTAACTGAGAGACTCAGCAGGGAGGCAGCATCCTTACTTTATAAATATCTTCATCCTGTGTAAGAGGAGGGCAAAGAGATTTTGTGAGTGCTACATCTGCTCTGGGGTGGGGGTGGCCTGTGTACAATATAAGGAAAGAGATGAGGCTTGACCTCCCTTTTGCTCTGGCTGCTGCCTTGAAGTGTTGCCCCAGTGCCATGCCACCCTGCTTTGGAGCCAGCTGATTATGGACTGAAACCACCAAAACCTGTAAGCTAAATAAACCTTTCCTTCTTCATTTTGGGTGTCAGGTATTTTGACCCAGCAACTAGAGAAAAGTAACCAAGACACCTGTAATATAGTCATGTAAGATGTTTGCCATTAGGAGAAATTACATAAAGAATATACTAGATTTATCTTAATTAACATACATGAATTCATAATTAGCCACTGTGAAAGTTAATAAAGTCAATAAAAAGAAAGCAAACAAATGAAACACAGGCAAAAAATGTTAATCACTATTCTCCAAAGAATGGTAAACAAGATCAAGAAAGCATGCTCAGAATCATTAATCTTCAAGGAAATGAGAACGATAATCACACCAAGATACCACTATATACCTAGTAGAATGTCCACAATTAAAAAGATCAGCCAATTTAAGTGTTGAGGAAAAGTGGAGTAACTAGAACTGGTGCACTGCTGTTGTGAACATGAAATAGTGTATTAAAAATTTAAACCTAGGTATGTGACCCGGCTTAGCGATGACAAACCTTTTAGAGACTGAGTGCCCAAACCACAGCCCAAAACCCACTGAATTATTGCAAAGTGCCAACATTGCAATTAAACCTGAATGTTGAGGTTTTAGTTCAGAAAAAATAACATGTCAACTTGGCTTGCATGACAGCAGAGAAGGCTCTGCATGCTACTGCAGTGTGTGTGCCGTAGGCTCATGATCACAGACCTAGCTATTCCTCTCCTAAGTATGGAAAAGAATAGCCACATGTTATGGCTTGTATCTAGAAGTCCCTCCCAACCCTCAAAGACTCATGCTCACCCCGGTGGGGTCTTTTGGAGCTGGCTGGATTTAGGGTGTGTGGTAGTGTTGCAGAAAAGTGGGACTGGGCCAGATGGAAGACACTTAGTACCAAGGACCTTGGAAGGCACACAGCTTTATTGCTGGCAGACTGATGGGAATCTCAGTTCCAAATCATCAGCTCTGTCTTGGGGTTAATAAAACACTTATATATGTTGTTAACAGGAAATACAAAAAAAAAACTTACAGGAAGTACTAAGAAGGCTGAAAACAGGACTTTCCATAGTTGGTTACACTGTCTTGTCATACATTGCTAGGTAGTTTGGCTCAGGTAAGTTAATTGGGAGATTTCTATCCTACAGTAGGAAGGTCAAGGCTAGAGTGAGTAGGAGGAATCAATCATCGTCTTAGACTGAGCCAAGCTGTCGCTGAGTGATATCTCCCTGAAACCTTGGAATGGGTTAGCATAGCAAGGTGCACTTTTGTCTGAGCTACACTTATCTTATAGGCTGCAGTGGGAAAGGGAATGCCAAGGGTTTTGCTACTCTTGAATTATGGGAATGGACTGTGCCTGCCTTTTCTTGTCTTTGAACATAGTGGCAGACTTATAAGTTTTAAAAGTTTTAAAATTTCCTTTACATTTACAATTTCCTTTACAGTAAATTAGTCCACTGATTGGAATTAGCATAGTTCTGGGTGTGGCCAAATAGACTCACTGAAAATGGAAGCCCCACCCTGGGTACACGTGCTATCACCCAAAAGGCTGGTAACCTGGGTGGGGTGAAAAGGAAAGGGAGACTTGCTCTTTCACTGCTTCCTCCCTGCCCTGCCATGGACTGTTTCTCTTCTGCCATGCTGCCTTGCCTTGGACCCAGTCAACTATAGGCTGATACCTCTGCAAACTGAGATGAAATAAAGCTTTCCTCCTTTAATTTGTGGGTGCTGGGTATTTTGTCTCAGCAATGAGAAATGTAACCAAGACACCACAGAAAAAAGTAATAAAAGCATATATCCTTTTAAAGACTTGTACATAAATATTCATAGTGGCTTCATTTTTAAGAGCCAAGACTGGAAACAACGCAAATGTCCGTTAGCAAATGATGAGGTGAACCAATCACGGTATATCCATACAAAGGAAAGCTACCCAGCAATAAAATAAAAGGAAGGACTAATTAACAAACTACAGTACTGGATGCTTCTCTGAATAATTATGCTGAATAAAAGAGACCAGTCCAAACACAGTGCACACTGCATGGTTCCATTTCTGTAAAATGCTGCAAAATGTAAACTAATTTACACCAGCCCAAAGAAGATTTGTGGTGATCTGGTACGGAGTGGGGTGAAGAGTGTGGAGTGAGGGATTAGGAAAGAGTCTGAAGAAACTTTTGGGAGATTAGGGAAATATTTGTGATCTCAATTATCATGGGAGTTTTGGGGATTTATCCATATTGAAAAATATCAGTGTATATGTTAAAAATGTTCAGTATGTTGCATCTCACTTATGCTTCATTAAAGCTGTTTTAAAACATTATACAGGAAGATCATTGAAAGTTCAAGACCAGCTTGAGCTACAAAGTGAGCTCAAGGCCAGCCTGAATTGCACAGTGAGACCCTGTCTCAAAAAGAATAAATAAATTAATTAATAAAACATCTTACATAACAATACCTTACTTTGCAAAGTAAATACGGTCCTATAAATGAAGAAGTAAAGTCTATTCCACCCAATAGAGAAATAAACAGGGAATTGGACAAGCACTTCATGAGATAGCCCGCTCAACTGAGCTCCATGCCTACTTCCTTAGAAGGCAAGGGAATATAAATTACACTTACAGTGGGTAATCATTGTATACCCACCTGAGTGGCTCTCCAGTAAACAACCCCTACTGTTGGTGAAGATGCAGCATGATGGGAATGCTCAGACACTTTTATTGGGAATGCCATGGATGCATCCCTTCAGGAAAACCTGTTTGGTGATTTAGCTAAAGTTGACTTAAACACATCCCATGACCTGGCAATTTAATTCATATTCTCTAAAAAGTTGTGCACATTTGTGCACAAAACAAAGCCATTGCAATGCTTCCACTTGTAAACACCAAAACCTGAGAAAAGTTTTAAGGTCTTCATCAGTAGGGGAAAAGCATCCAGTGCTTACTATCTTATAACACGTGAGAAGTACCGAACAGGACAACCAAGGGGCACGAGAGGGGAGGAACTTGCCCAAGGTCCACAACGTGCAACCCGATGAGTTAAGTCTGGAAAACCGGGCTCCGCACACAGGGCTCTGTGCACAGCAGAGTGTCAAGTGCTGCTGGGGTACAGCACATTAAAACTGTACATTCTGTGTCTTCCCGCAACAACGTTTGCTGTTTTTCCTCACCCATGTGTCCAGCTGTTCCTGCTGTCGATCAAGCAAGAGTGCAGGGAAAGGCACTAAACAATCTAAGACACCATCCTTACCCGGAGGACAGGCCTGCTCAGCAGTGCTGGGGGCCGAAGAGGTCTGGGAGCATCTGGACAGTTGGATACAGTGGATGGTGCCAGACACCTGAGGAGAAAAGTGACCACTGGCCGGCGTGGTCAGAAGTGGCGCCCTGAGGATAGCACTTCAAAGCATGATGATGAGGTGGCTTGATAGCAACCAGAGTGGGGCCTCAGGGGCAGGAATAGAAATGGCTTTCCTGGTCATGGGGAGAAAGGGACATAGGTTGAGCTCAAATGGAAGCAAAACGATTGCCTGCTCTTATCTCAAAATAAATGGAAAAATAAGCAGAAGCTCATTAAAAAGTAATGAGCAGTCAGCAAGCAATCCTATTCCTGCCACACAAACGCCTGAGCTCCTAGTACCTAGCATGCCGCTCCCACGGTATCCCTCAAGCTATGGAGGTGTCCAGGCTCTGAGGCCCGTAGGCTCGCTCCACCCGTGTGCTTGCATTTCCCTCATTGCGAGATAAGCAACAGATCACACCCCGCTGTCTAGAATGCCCAGCTTGACCCTCAGACATTTCTTAAATGAACTTGTGATTTTCATGAATGGAAGCCTTGGTTAATCAATTCAGATTCTTCCTGTGGTTCTCCTCTGCCTTTCTCAGTGTTCTCCAGGACACAAGAACTGGACACGGAGGCTGCAACCAGGACCCCAGAAGCCAGCTGGGCTGCTCCAGAGATGCTGAGACCAGGAGGCTTCTCTGGGGCACCCAGCCCCCCAGTCCCGGGTCCTTTCTTGAAGATGGTTTCCTGTCTTGGACTCATCATTTCACTTCAATCTGGAGCAAGCTGATCTTTTCATCTCTGCTAAGCGTATTCATTTATGCTTCTTCTCTCCAAGCCTCTTGCCCCAGGTGCCTGCGCTGAGAGAAACTTTCCTTC
The DNA here is from genome assembly GCA_004365215.1 of Cuniculus paca. Lineage (NCBI taxonomy): Eukaryota > Metazoa > Chordata > Mammalia > Rodentia > Cuniculidae > Cuniculus > Cuniculus paca. Next base: position 10,998 of record RJWT010027621.1, read on the forward strand.
CATGTCCCTCAACCATTTCCCACAAAGTTCTGACCTGCACTTACCACTGCCATCATGATCCCATTTGCCCTGGGGTCCAGAAATGCACCGCAATCCTGCCAATCTCCCGTCTGGACTCAGTGCTTCTATTACTCTTGCATTTTCCCCACTCGGTGTCCTTTTTTGTTAAATATAACAGTTAATTTTATGTGAGAACTTGACTGGGCCCTGGGGTACCCAGTTATTTGGGTCAACATAACTGTGTGTCTGCAAGGGGGACTTTAGGTAACATAAGCGTTTATAGAAGTAGGCAAAGGAAAACAAGGCCCTCCCCACTGGGCAGGCTTCCTCCATTCAGGAGACACCTTTGTGGAGAGACTGACTGTGTCCATCACACACACCCCCGCCCAGGGGCTGTCTCTGAACCAAGACTGGAGGGAGTTGGTCTCCTGCCTCTAGACCTGACCTGCAGCCTCGCAGGCTTGGGTCGGGAGCCTGGAAGTGTGCAGACTCACAGCACCATTGGCTCCCTGCGCTCCAGGTTCCAAGCCGCCCCACAGATCTTGGGACTTGTCGGTCTCCATGGTCACTAGCCAGTTCTCCTACAGAATGAGTTATCCAAACCTACGGTTGGTTCTGGAGAACCTTAAGACAGTAGGCCTTTAGAAGAAAGCTGTATGGATAAATGCAGCTTAGGTTTTCATCATTACCAGAAAGCCTCACATTTTACATCCGAACAACTTATATTTGAAGCTAAAAGAGACTATAGACACCATCTAGCATAGCTCTGTCAGAATACGAAGTCCTGCAGGAAGGAATAGTAGCCCAGTTACAAAGCAGAATACGCTGGGCATCATTTCCTTCCCAGAATTTGGCAGTCTCTTCACGGGGCTTCTCCACATCCTCATGCAACTGCCAGACCTACCAGGATACTCAAAGAGTGAAGATGAATGATCAACAACATCAGCTCCAAGAATCCTCGCCAACAGCAAGCTTTTCATCGGGAAGGTATCTGAAAACAAGCTCGTGATACCTTTGGTGGCCTGGGGCTGCTCAGTCTGCCGATGTCCGGCCTGTTTAATGAGGCCACACACAGTGGGCTGAGCTACTGTCAGCACACAGAGCTGAGGCAGCTTAGAAAACGGCAGGAGGAGCACGCTTCCCTTGCAGTCATCTGAGGGGTGCTTCTGCCTCTGTTTGCCCTTGGACCTTGCAAGCCGGCCGCCTGTGCAACACCACCTCATTCCAGTGGGGGAGCAGGAAGCCCGCCCGACACACACGTCATCCCTGGGCCTAATAAGGCCCTTTGAGGGTCACAGACACTTGAGTCTTGAGTTCCTGAATTCAGTGACAGCTGCTTTCCTATTTAAGCACGTTCAAGTGAGTGGTGTGTCCAGTCTGTTTCCTGTTTAACAGCTAAGGGCAAATGGGATCTGTGAAAATGGAGTTGAAGAAGCCGCTGCCCTTGAGTAATTCATTACTTCATCTTCTCTCACAAAAATTGGTTTATTATCTCAAATGGAATGCCTTCAATTCTCATTACCCAGCGCACAGGTGACATTTAAATAAGTGTCTCCTGGCGTACCACATTGCCTCTCCGTTCTGTACACGCCTCTCCTGCATTCAAGACCGAGGAGCTTTCCGAGACCTTCCCTTTGAAGGAGCACAGCTCCACAGACACTGGCATTCACCAGTTCTTTGTTCTGCTATTACTTTTTAATGACAGCCCAAACAGTTATTTCAGCAGAAGTGATTGGCGAATAAGTATTTGTGTATCTTTTGCTGCATCGGCTCAAGTTGGGTGAGCGGGGGAAGTGGCAATACGCAGAGGCCGGGCATCCTTTCTGATTGTGCCTCTCCTGATGTGTTCTGATGCCCACTGTTTTTAAATACATCTCTTTTTGTAATCGTAAATTATATGATGTGTTTGTTACTTTTTTCTTGTTGCTGGAACAAAATACCTGACGCCCAAAATTAAGGAAGGAGAGGTTTATTTAGCTCATAGTTTGTGAAGTTTCAATCCATACTCAGCAGGCTCCAAGGCAGGGTGGCACTGCAGAAGGACAAGTTGATGACGGCGGTAGATGCCACGAGCAACAACGGCAAAGGCGGCAAAAGGGGGAACAAGCCTCCTTCCCCCCCTTATATTGTACGGGGCTACCTGCCCCAGGGCGGGTGCAGCACTCACCACCAATCCCAGCACTAGACAACAAACCAATCACAAACTCGAGATTCAGGAACCTTGGAAAAGTCTGCCCTGCCATGACCTCATGAGGCTTTGGGGAACATCCAGAGACAAACCATCACATGTGGTATTCATTGCATATTACATCAATTATCATCAATATGTTTTAAAGTTATATAGACTGTTAGAATTGGAACTATGTCCCCCTGAAAAGGCAGATGAGGAGGAGGCTAAAAAAATACAGAAGTAACCATGGAAAGAGGAGGATGAGAACAAAATCAGTTGACAAAGGGTTTGGTTTGGGGAAGGAGGGGATAAAGACATCTGCACCTGACAGTCAGTCTCATTTCCCTAAGACAGATGGTGTGGCCAAGATATGCAAACATAAACGTACAGACAGTTTGAGTTAATCTTCATAACTGATGGTGTTTTGCTTTGCTTCCTGAGAGCCTCATCTTCGCTGCCCTTGGAGATGGTCCATGGATTACCTTTGGATGCTGCTGCCACTAAGTGCTCTTCCAAAAGGATTTGCACGAAAGTGAAACAGTGAGATGAGTATGTAAAAACATCCTAAGACAGCTACCATGACACCACTTGCATTTATATGCCTGTCGATAAATGGTTAGAAAATTATAGTTCTGGTCAAGTGGATGGTGTCTCCCCAAAGTAGTGACCAAAAGGTCCAGGGGTGCATCGAGTCCTTGCTCAAGAGTCACGGCCAGCTCAGCTGATCTTCCTTGTGATACACAGTAGTTTCCAAAGGAGCTCATCAGAAAGCAACAAAAGAGAGAAAATTTCCTATCAAAATCCGTGAAAACTACACTCAAGACAAAAATATGCACTCTTACAAGCCTTCATGGCTACAAAAGAAGGGCTAAAAATGAACTCAGGACTTAGCTGAAGAACATAGAAATAACAATAAGAGGAAAAAAGTAAGGAGAGGGCTCTCATAAAGGTTATATCTGAAATTAATAAACTTGAAATTTAAAATGTTACCAATAAATCCTAAAGTTTGCTACTGAAAAGACCAACACAATAGATAAACTGAGCCTGATGAACAGAAAGAGGAAAGAGAAAGTATTATACAAGTTCAGAGACGAAAGGGAGACAAAAATACAGATAATTAAAAGAATATAAGATTATATTACATACAACTATACTGAAACATAGCACATAATTTCCTCTTCAGATGCAAACTGGAAACAACACTTCTTGTATAAGGATTGAGAGCACATTTGAAGTACATCAATTTTTATACACACTATAGACATGGGCTTTATAACTGTATTCTATTTCACCTTTAAATAATTGATTATTCCACTGACATTTACAGTACTTAGGGCCACAGAAGAAAAAAGAACTGTAAATGTCCTCTATTTAGGAAGCTATTATCATGTCATCTGATAAGAATAAAATTTAAAAAGAAAATGTCCATTCAAATTATGAATGAAATGTTCAAACTTAAAGCCACCCGCCTCATGGAGAATTCCTAAAATCCAGGCTGGGCTCTGGATGAGGCCTTGCTCCTGTGAACACCGTCTTGGCTGGACGCAGGACCCCCTGGCTCCCCACAACTGTACCTATGTCCCAGCGTCTTTCTCCTCGCCTGGGCTGCACTGGAAGTGGTAGACCAGAATTAACTCACTGGACTTCCAATAACTTCTCCATGTGATTGCAATTATAGACCGTGCTGGGCCAGACAGGACAGGACGGAGCTCACGGTACTCGGACTCGCCTGGGTGCGCCCCGCCTGGGGTCGCTCAGGCCCTTACAGCGAGGCGGACACGGGGCGGGTAGGACCGCTGACCCGGGCTTCACCCCTGCTCCCCTAGCACTGGCATCGGGGTTTGCCGGAGCGGGCAGTGCGTCTGCAGCGTCCCGGGGCCTCGCGGGCCTGCCCTGCGGCTCCCGGGTCTGCAGCGGGGCCCGCTGCGCTCGCGCTCCCGCCGGCCGGAGAGGGCGCCTGGTCCCGGCCGCCGGTGCAGCGGCTGCCGCGGTGCGATCCCGAGGCCCAGCCCGCGCCGCCCTCCGCCTGTCAGTGCGGCTTTCACGGAAATCCCTTCTCTCCGCCCGGAACCTGGGCTTTGACAGCACCGCCTGTCCAGGAGCTCAAGGGGATCAGACTTCAGGTTTAAAGTTAATGAAAAGCTGTTTCGAGGTCATAAACCTTCTTAACCTCGACGGGAACTATTCCTTTGGTTCAATGACTGGAGACCAAGGGGCACTTTATTTAAAAAAATCTGCTCCGAGGCTGTTTCCATGGCAGCACCAGTGTTGTACCCGCACTACACAT
>RJWT010027622.1:0-15455 GCA_004365215.1 Cuniculus paca
TGCCCCAGTGCCATGCCACTCTGCTTTGGAGCCAGCTGATTATGGACTGAAATCTCCAGAACTGTGAGCTAAATATACCTTTCCTTGCTTCACTTTGGGTGTCAGGTATTTTGTCCCAGCAACAAAAAAAGTAACCAAGACAGAACCTCAGACGACAACCTGTGTCCCAGGTGCTGCATGCTGGACCTGCCCATGGTGGCCTGCAGAAGACAGCGGTCCAGATGTCTGAATGTCCTGCTGAGCCCTGGCACTGCCCTGTGCTGACTGAGCCTCAGTTTCCTCATCTGGAGAGTGGCCCTACTGCCTGCATAGCGTGGTGGCCAGGAGAGGCAGGCTGGTCCTGGACAGTGTGGGAAGTGAGGCTGTGCGGGGCAGTGCAGGCCTGGAGGCTCTCTGCATGCCCTGCTCCCACTTCCTCCCTACCCTCAAATTCAGGAGGCCCCTCCCCGAATGTCTCTGATTCCTCTTTCTAAACCTCGTCCTCTGCTGAAGACCTGGTTGGCGTGGTCATGTGCAGCCTCAAGTGCAGCAGTCCCAGTCAAGTTGAGGGGTGGTGCAGTGTCTTGCAGTGGGGTTTGGAGGATTTGGCCTTTGAAGCTGGTACCAAGGGGCTCTTGGCGAATGGGCTCAGTCCAACCCCACTCCTGCACGTCCGTTACTGTCCATCCCAAGCGAGCCCAGGGTCTCCAAGGGACTTCTGTCTCAACAAGAACCAACTTGGCTTTGACCAGGATAAAATCAACATTATCAATCAATAATGCTGTGGGTCTGACAGGCGGGCGCTCGTGCCCACGTGCAACTCCATCATGTGACAGGAGAAAAGCGACCATTACCCAGGCATCAGGGGTAGTTAGACACTTTCAGCACGCAAAGGGGCAGCCAGTGGCACGGATGAGCCCCGCTGAGTCAAGGACGGGGCCGCATGATGCAGAGGACAGCTAGAGACAATGAAGGAAAGCCCGCTCTGCAGTAGTGTTGTGCCAGCCCTGCAGTTATCACACGTTTCATTCGTGGCACTTCTCTCTATTCTTAAAAATGAGGACTGGTGCCACAGAGCTTTTGTTTCTGTGGACTACACCTGTTGACGTTTACCATGTTATGAATGGAAACTGAGAAGGAATATAAAACAAAAATACTGGGTGTGCTAGTGCGTGCCTGTCATCCTGGTACTCAGGAGGCTGAGGCAGGAGAATCACTGTGAGTTCGAGGCCAGTCTGGGCTACATAGTGAGCTTAAGGTCAGTCTGGAGTATACAGCAAGACCGTGTCTCAAAAAAAACAAAGAAGAGAAGACAGAAAAAAAAAGGGAGAAAGGAAGAAAAGAAAAACAGCACATGTCCCAAAGAGCAAGGAGCCTTTAGGAAACTGGTTTTCCCTGGAGAGAAAGTGAGAGTGAGAAACCTCAAATAATGTCTTGGTATTTTCACACCAACAGTCCTGACCTTGTGGCTACTCTGGGAGGGTCTGAGACCCCTGGACTGAACTTGAGCTCTGTGGCCCTGGACTGTTGCACGCGACCTAGCTCACTTCTTCCTCTTAGTAGCCTGAAATGTGTAGGATTCCTGCTCCTGCTTTGTAGAGAAAAAAACAGGATCAGGGAGGCCTGGAAGCTTGGCCCAGGCCCCGGAGCTCCTAAGCAGCTGAGTAGGACTCAGCCCTGCTGTTCCTGAACCTGGAGCCCGCATGTGGGCAGAAGGTCTGGGACCCATGGGGCAAAGGGACCTTCTCTCCGGGGAGCTCCCTGGCCAGGAGCTGGAGCCAGGTGTCCAGGCTTCCCTCCACGCTGTGAGTGTGCGAAATGGGCGGGTGCCTCTGGCCACATGGCCTGGCTCGAGAGGTGGCTACCTGGAACAGTGACAAAAATAGTGGTATGGGGACCTGGGGCCGGTCTGGACTTCATCATCTGCCCACGGGGTTTGTTTGTTTGTTTGTTCTGGCAGTGCTGGGGATTGAACCCAGGGCCTTCACACTAAGCTATGTCCCCTGCCCTTTTTTATTTCGAGACAGACTTGGTAAGTTGTTAAATTGCCCAGGCTGAGCTCAAACATGCGATCCTCCTGCTTCAGTTTCCGGGGGTCCTAGGATCACAGGCGTGCACCACTTCCCCCAGCTCCGTCTGCTGGTGCTGAGCACTGGGCAAGGCTCACCCCAAAGGCCTGGCTAGAGGATGCCTTAGAGGAAAACGCGGACTCAGAGAAGCAGCTGGCCAGCGTGGCAGGAGAGGAGTCTGCTCCCAGGCGGAGAAGGAACCCAGCCCCCTCCCCCAGGGCGCATGGGGTGAAGGAGCAGGCCCGGGAAGGGGCCTCTTCCAGGACCATAATAGGTGATTTCGCTCCCAAGCCTGACAGTGGGAGTATCCGCTGAGATCCGGGAGAGCCAGCCGGTTTCATATTAGGACAGCATTCCACAGCTCCCGCGCCCGCCGAGCTGGGGACGTCTGCTTCCTGTCCCAGCGCCATCCGCAATGTTAAAGGCCCAGAAGCTCACTTTGAGCCGGCCAGGCAGGGAGGAGGAGGAGGGCTTGTGGCCTGGGCTTCCCCACGCACACCAAACAGCTTCGTTTTCTTTCCTTTCCTTTCTTTTCCTTTCCTTTCTTTCCTTTCCTTTTTCTATCTCTCTCTTTCTCTTTCTTTCTTTCTTTCTTTCTTTCTTTCTTTCTTTCTTTCTTTCTTTCTTTCTTTTGCTTTCTTTTTTCTGGTGGCACTGAGGGTTGAACCCAGGGTCTTTCTTTGCATTAAACTATATCCCCAGCCCCTCCTCTTTTAAAAATTGTTCACTTGGAGACAGTCTCAGAAGTCACTAAATTCCCCTAGGGTGGGCCCAAGTTTGTGATCCTCCTGCCTCAGCCTCCCAGAGTGCTGGGATTACAGGCCTGTGCTACCAGTGCCGGGCTTCTGATCCCTTATTCTGCCTCCTGACTCCAAGGTGGGCTGCTCAGAAAGTTGGAGGTGCTCATAGCTCAGACCCTTCTGTGGAGTCTGAGTGCCCCACACTTGCAGGCACCCTGGCATTTGCTCTCTCAGACTGTCTGGAGTGACAGGCCGTGGCCGGGTTCCCACAGCCCACATTTCCTACCAGCTGGGCACACACCGTGTGCCACTTCCTGAGCCCAGATGGTCACATTCCGGAAGCAATTGTGTCACTAGGGATGACGATGGCACTGCGTGGGTCTCTACACCTGACACTTCTACCAGCATTCTGTCGGTCTGGAGCTTTGTAGCAACCTTACCATGTTTTCAGGTGACAGTCCCCTGCCCTTCTCCTCCTCCTCCTTCTACCTCTCCCTCTCCCTCTCCCTCTTCTTCTTCTTTTTCGGTGAGTGCCTGTTTGCAGCGCATGTTTACATCCCTTGTGTGGAACTGGTGCATGTACACAACGTCTCAGTCTCTTTTTCATCCTCTCCCCCTTCCTCCATCTCATGCTCCCCTTCCCATTTGGGAAAGATCTATTTCCTATTATCCATCTTTCATTTTGCTCTTTTTTTATAATCTGAGAAACCCAAATTATAAATAAAGAGCAAAACATTGCAACGTTTAAGCTTGTGTTTAAACATGACTTATTTCACTCAACATCATGGTTTCAGACTGCATCCATTTTCAGGCTGGGCGTGGTGGCGCGTGCCTGTAATCCCAGCACTCAGGAGGCTGAGGCAAGAGGATCTCTGTGAATTTGAGGCCAACCTGGGATACAGAGTGAGTTCAAGCCCAGCCTAAACTGCATAGTGAGACCCTGTCTCAAAAAGACAAATAAAAAATGCATCCATTTCCCTCCAAAAGACTCGAGTCAGTCTTTCTTTATGGGAGTGTGCTCACGGTGTGTAAACCCCACGTTGTCTACCTCTTCATCTGCAGATGGACACATAGGCTGCTTCCAAGATTTTGCTCTTTCGAATTGTGCAGCTATAACCATGGGCGTGCGTGTGTCACTGTAATCTGTCTTTAACTCTTTTAGGAAGAAACCTAGAAGGGGAGCAGCTGGGTCAGATGGAATCACTACTTTTAGCTTTTTGAGGAATCTCCACACTGCTTTCCACAGTGGTTGTACTAATGGGGACGTGAAGGCTGGGTGGAGTAAAGTGGGTGTCTACGGTCACAGGAGAGCTGGGAGTGGGCCCCAGTTCTCTCTGCTGCACAATCTCTGGGTGACATTGGGAGCTGGTGAAGCCCAGCCCCAGAAACCTGAGTTGGGAGACAGAAGCCCTTCCTCCCCTGTCTCCTTGCTGGCGCCCATCAGTCTTGAGTGCCTGAGGGTCCATGCTTTGATGTTAGAAACATGCAAATTAGCACTTTCCATCTGACAAGCAATCTGTAATTTTTTTTTTTACTTTTTGAGACAGGGTTTTACTGTGCAGTTCAGGCTGGCCTTGAGCTCACCTTGTAGCCCAGGCTGGTCTCGAACTTGCAACAATTCTCCTGCCTTGGCCTCCCTAGTATTGGGATTACAGGCACCACCACGCCTAGCTCAATCTGTTTAATTTTAAGTCTCTGTCATATAAAATTTGAATTTCTTTTTGCATTTGTGCAGCACTTCCTGGTTCCCAAGGTAAGAAGCTGGCTTTCAGGAATTGCAGGAGGACCCCTGTGCCAGGCTGGTCTTGATACCTCCGGAGGGAAGTCCTCTGTCTTTCCGTCCACAGTGGAATAGGCCCTGCGCGGGGCCTTCCTCAGCAAGGAAGGAGGCTAACTGCATGTGGGGACCTGAGGCGGGTGCTTTCCTCAGTAAATCCACCATCACGAAGCAGAGTTAGCTGTCCAGGCCAAGTGAGAAACTCAGAGGCCCTGCCTTATCCCCCCAGCCGGGATCGCCCGTCTGTCAGATACCAGGGCCAGCACGTGGTTTTCATGCAGCAGGGAAAAAGCTGCAAGAGCTTGTTACACCTTATATGTAACAGCCTTAAGCTGCAAGTGTCACCTACTTTAGAGTTAATAAGTCACCACCTAGTAATCATTGGAACTGTACAGTGGCCTCCTTAGGCTGTGGTCTCCAAGGGACCTCATGGGGCCCTGCAATCCTTTCAGGGAATCTCTAAGGCTGAAACTGTTTTCCTAAGAATTCTGAAATGTTGCTTGTCTTTTCCACACTGATGGTGCAGAAGCAACAGTGAGAAAAGGTGTGAGCTACGACCATAAATAAACTGCACTAAACTGCACTACTTACTGGTCATTATAGTCGTTGTTTTTTTGTTTTTTGTGTTTTGTGGTTTGTTTTTTTCAGTACTGGAATGAAACCTTAGGACCTTTACACTGAGCCACAGACTCTGACTGAGTCACTGATTGCCTCGACTGGGCTCACACTTGCGATCCTCTTGCTTCAGCCTCCCACAGCGCTGTGATGCCAGGGCACTGCTCCCTGGCTTAGCCTTTCTGTTCTCCACTGCCTTATACTTTCTGTGCAAATTGGCCAGTTTCACTTAGGATTTTATCTTAAAAAAGCAGGGAAGGTTATTAACTTTATTCAACCCTTGAATACATGTCGTTTTAATATTTTATGAGGCAAGTACACAGAAAAACGTACTGCAAACTGAACAAGCCGCTTCCTTGTACACGATTGCTGGTGCGTGTCTTCAAGAGATTCTTGGACTAGGATGAACTTTCTAGGGTGTGGAGTGTGTGAACGTTCAACTTTATGTGAAATTAGGAAGCTGTTTTCCAAAGTAAATTACATTTCCACAAGAAATGTACACACCACCTTGTGAATCCAGTTTCTCCAAAGCAGTTGGTGTTATTGGACTTTTATATTATTTGCCCAAACAAATGACTATAAAATCAATCTTGAGAAGAGTAGAATCATCCTGACGGAAACAGTGCCATGCACAGGGCACTGTGGGACCCGGACATCCAGAGCCCAGCCTCTCTCCGTGAGTCAGCGTCAGCATAGACTTTGGGGAGGGAGAACTAGACCTGTCCCACCTGAAGCAGCCTCATGCACTGGCCGCTGCCTGGATGGGGACCTCCAGAGCCAAACCTCTCCCCGTGGAGCCCCGCTGGCAGGGGAGACAGTTAGATCCCAGCTCCTTAAGGCTCCTGGGCTGGCAAACAAAAGTGTCAGCCCCCTCCCCAAGTGACTGGTGGGTCCAAAGAAACACAGGCTCTAGTGATATTAAGGTGAAACACAATTGAAAGCCTGTGGCGCTTTGTTGTTTCACTGACCTTGCAGGTCTAGGGCCAGTGGTCTGATCAACTATTCATAAGATAGCGGTACACAGCGTGGCATCCAGGAGGGGTCTCCTTCTGAGGGTGGTAGCCACTGTTGATTCCCTACAGTCTCACTCTGAAGTCCTACATTGTTTATTGATTTGTTGGGTTGGGTTTTATTCTCTTTTGCTTTGTTTGATTATGTTATACCTGGTGACATGAGCAGCTATTTCAATGATAGTAAGATATATACAGTAGCCATTTTGAATTTACTGTTGTCTTGTTTTATAGTATTTATTGTATCCATTGTTTTGTTTTTACTGTTTCTAATCTATTCTGTTCTGTTCGATTTTTACTGTGTCCAAAAGTATCTGAAGTTATTCTTTTTTTTTTTCTTTTCCTTTATCTGAAGTTATTCTGAAGACAACAAAAGGCATTATGGTAACTATTGTTGATTTTGTAATGTTGTGAAGTCCTGTATCACTCACTTTGGTTTGTTCTGATTGTTTTTTTTTTTTCTGTTTTATTTTCCTTTGTTGTATCCTCTTTAAAATAAAATAAATAAATAAATAAATAAATAAATAAAATGAATCTTGAGTTTTGCTGATCACTAATAAGATCCAAGCTGGACATTTTTGCTGATTGCTAATAAGATCCAAGGTGGACATTTTTGCTGATCGCTAATAAGATCCAAGATGGACATTTACTTTGCCTGCCACTGCTACTAATTTTGTCTCAGCTTAGTCAGCTAATGTGACAGATAGCACCAACATGAGTGTGTGTGGTACTAACCAGGGACAGCAGAGGTTTAGGATTACCATATTTAACATATTATAAGGTGATATAGGTCATAGCATACACCACCACTTAATACAGATCGTCAGGAGAAAAGAAACGTATCAAAGTATGCAGTTTTTAAAAACCAAGAATAATGTACATGTACTTATCTACATTATCACATACCATTTTCTTTGATATCACTGCTTCCAATCATTCCTAAGTTTTTTCCCATGTGGCACCTAAAGATTTATATTCTAAGTGAAGCAAATACTATCAGAGGCGTGTAGATTTATGGAGCCTGTATCCATGAATTTGTTTTTTTGTTTGTTTGTTATTTATTTATTTATTTTTTGTGTGTGTCCATGAATTTGATCTCCTGGTGAGACTTAGTAAAGACAGTTACTGTTCCAGGTTGTTCAGGAGTTTCTGACTTGGTGAAATTCACAGTTTCATTGTTTTTTTCAGTGATTGAATTACGTATTGCTGGAAACATGAGCGCTAGCCAGAGCCTTCTGACGGATGGATGTGTCACATCCAGTGATAATCTTCTACAGTCACAGACTGGCCACAGCCACTTCTCCACCTCCGAAGTCTGTGATCTACTTGGAAAGAGTTAGGTGAGTGTTCACAGCCCAGGAATGACGACAATGTTGTAGTTCTGTGTTTGCTGCCACCAGCTATCGGCTAACATCAGTTGAAACACACAACCCAAACCAGAAATGTTCAAAACTGAAAGCGTACATCTTATTTTTCTTCTAATTATCTGTTAATTAAAATTTAAACACATAGCGTGTGCATATATAGGTATATGTGTGTGTCGCTGGTGTTTATTACCAGGTGTAAGTTCCAAGAGTCCACGCAGGTGCTCTTCATTCATTACTTCTAATCGTTCCAGTAATTTTGAGGAAGGCAGTTTCCTCATTTGAAAAGAAACCAAGGATTTAAAAGAGGCAATATAACTTGACCGACACTGGTAGTGGCATAATCAAAATTCAAACCCAAATCCTTCTGGCTTCAAAGCCTGTGAACTTGCAGGGCATGGTGTTGCATGCCTGTAATCCCAGCACTCGGGAGGCTGAGGCAAGAGGGTTGTTGTGAATTCCAGACCAGCCTGGGCTACAAAGTGAGCGCAAGGCCAGCCTGAACTGCACAGTTAGACCCTGTCTCATAAAGACCAAAAAAAAACATATATATATATAAATATATATATATATATTTATATATATATATTTCTTATCATTCCACAGCTCTCTTTTTTAGGTACCAAAGTCTGTGGGCCACTGCTAGGTAAGACTTCCAACAGATTTTACCTCCTCCTACCTGTGATGTCTCTTAGGGTAGATGCTGGCAGGAAGAATGGAGAGATTTATAAGAGTTGAAGCTAGGTTAAAAATAACAAGCAATTTGTTCCTAATCCCGCTAAGCTCCCTTGAGCTCTAGCAAGCTGTGAAGGGCAGGCGTGCTCGCTGGCCTGAGCGCAGAGCGTCTAAGGTTGCCGCTGTAATCGCCACCGTCTTCCCACCTCAACCTGCGCTCAGCTCGCTGTCGTCTTTCCTGATGTTGGTTTGTGCACAACTGTAACTCTGTTATGATGAAAAATCATAAAACAGGTGCATTAATTATCAACCAAGATGCCCGTTTTCATCCTTGGAAATCCATTCTCTCTGTCTCTCTGTCTCTTTCTCTGTCTCTCCATCTCTGTCTCTCTTACTCTCTCGTTTTTTGGGATGGGGTCTCATTCTGCTGCCCAAGGCTGGACTCGAACTTATAATATTCCTACCTCAGATTCTCATATAGTGGGGATTACAGCTGTGTGCCACCATGCACAGCTAGAAATGACTTTTTTTTTTTCATTAAGAGTGTCCCATTTGGGCTGGGGATGTAGCTCAGTGGCACAGCGCCTGCCTGCCAAGCGTGAGGTCCTGAGTTTGATTCCCGGTACCAAAAAAACAAAGTGTGTCCCATTTGAACCCGGCACATTTTTCAAAAAGGGCATCAATCCTCACTGTGTTAAAGGGTTGGGCAGGGTTGTAGTGTGTGCCTGTAGTCCTACCACTTGATAGGCTGAGGCAGGAAGCTCATTTGAGCCTTGAGCTACAAGTTTGAGACAAAAAAAAAAGGTTTCCCACGTGAGCTCACGAAATTTTACAGACTGAGAAATGGAAATGGGAAACTCTGGACAGAAATGTAGCTCACCTGTGACAAATGAAGTGGGTCGGTGTTGGATGCAAGTGGGCAATGGCAAATAACCAGGTCCCAGAGGAAGGAAAGGGTGGCTTTTAGATGGGGGAGCTCAATACCAAACCAGGGTAACGCCAGGAGCCAACGCACATGGTCAGCTCAACTTTTCCTATTCCTGATGTGTAGTTTTCAAAGCAGGTGACAGGTCAGTGTCACCTCACCCCGTGGCTCCCAAAACACATGTGTGAGCAGAGGTAGGAGGGAGAGCCACGCCCCACGCTGTGGGCTGGGATTGAGCCTCGAGATAAGAGGCTGTGGCTTCCCAGGGAATAAAAGATTACACATCAGAGCTGAAGCGCTGACCCCAAAACATTAGATACTACCTCGAATTGTGCTTTGCAGATTATTCTTTCTTCATATCTCTGTCTCTCTGTATATTGCTGGGGTGATTTCAGGCCTCCTACCTGGGCCAGTTGATGTCAGTCATCCTCAAGCCACTCACCTCTTGATGAATTAATAAAACCATCACTCTAGCAGGATGTAGGACGCCCTTGGCTCCCCACAACTATAAATATGCCTTAGTGTCTTTATTCTTGCCATGCATTACACAGGTAGTGGTAGATTGGAATTAACTCGCTAGAATTCCAATAACTTTTTCATGGGATTACAAATATAAACTTCCTGGGAAGGGCTCTCCCTAGGATGGGAACTTTCAGGAGAAACTCCTCCCTTCTTTGCTTTAGAACCTTATCTTAGCTTTAGAACCTTATCAGTCTGGAGAAGCACCAGACACCGGAGGAATCTGCATAATAAACTGCCTTTGTTTGTCTTCCCGGGTTGTCCACCTAGAATCTCAAAGTGCTTCCCTTTGTCCTGTCTCTGAAAATGTACTGTTCTTTTCTGCAAATGCTATATAATAAACTGGAGTTCAAGACTTCCTCTTGAGATTTACTCATCCTTCCTTTTCCCTAGGTAGAAAACTTTTTGTTTTCTGTCTTTTTAGTTACAGAGGCCCATGCCGCTTAACCTAGGATGTAGAGAAAAAGGTATTTTTTGTCCTATATGTTAGCTTCATAGTGAGTACAATACTGAAATAAGGTAGCAAGAACCTCTCACTTCATTTTTCTCTTTCAGGCGTTGGCTGTTCTAGTTTGTTTTCCATTCCGTACACATTTTAGAACCAGCTTATTTGTTCCTACAAAAGAAAATTGCTGGAATTTTGATGAACATTGTGTTAATCTGTTAACCACTTGGAGAAAGATTAATATTTTAACAGCATTCAGCTTTCCAATCTGCATATTGCTTCATTCATTTAATTCTTCAACTTCTTTCCTTAGTGACGTGTAGCCTTTCATATATAGGTGCTGCACATAGTTTGTAAAAATAATTTACCTAGGTATTTCATAGTTTTTGTTGCTTTTGGTGCGATGAATGGTACTACTTGTTAAATTTGAATTTCTAATTGTTCTTCGCATGCAGAAATGTAATTGGCTTTATATATTGACCCATGTCCTCCAATCCTTGCTAAACTAGTTAGTTTGTTTGTTTGTTTTTGAGACAGGGTCTCACTATGCGGTTCAGGCTGGCCTTGAGCTCACTTTGTAGCCCAGGTTGGTCTCGAACTCACAATGATCCTCCTGCCTCAGCCTCCTGAGTGTTGAGATTACAGTCATGCACCACCATGCCTGGCTCCTTGCTGAAGTTTTAAAATAGCATTCTTTAAGCTTTCTTGGGATTTTCTCTGTAGACATTTATGTAATTTGCAAACAGAGACAACCTGTGCATTTCATTTCTTCTTCTTGGTTTATTGCATTGCCTAGACTTTCTGGTGTGATGGTGAACCACGTGATTGATTTGAAGAAAGGCTTTGTCATTTCCATAAGATGATGGTAGAGTCAGTCTATTCTATGGAGTCTTGATTCTGAGAAGATGCCTGTTAACATTCCTCTCGCTAATAATATTTGATGCTTACTGGACCACCTGTTGTATATAAGCCCCGCCCCCAGTACTCTACAGTTCACATCTATTATTTCCTTTGATCCTTACGTAGCCTTGTGAGATGGGTATTATTAGCTTCATTTTTCAAATAGAAAAGCTGATGTTCAAAGAACTTGAGAAATTTATCCGCGCTAACACAGCTTGTGTTTTCAGATGGGAAATTTGAACTCATTATGTGCTGTCTCCAAAGCTCATGTTCGTCCCACAGCACTGCCCTGCTTATGGTCCCAAGAAGCATTTGGAGCATCGTATCATTTTGAGCAGATATAACCTTGTCTGCATGAGGGGCCTTTGCAGAAGCTGTGATAAATCATGACTCCCTGGGCTTCCCCAAGGCCAGCTGAATGCGAATCTCTGGGGAGGGGGTGGGAACTTGTGTATTTTTTCAAAGCTCCACATTTGACATTGAACTGTGGTCAAAGTTGAGAACACTGGACCTGCTGCTTCTAAAAAGAGGGGTCCTCCTTCCCTTTAGTCACAGTGATGCGGAGTGCTTGTTCCCTGGATTTGGAAGCGATGTGTAATATGTGACGGGCCGGAGGCAGCTGCCCCCTCTGCTTTAGGAGTCAGAGGCTCAGGGCTATAAAAGGCAAAGCGTTCTCTTTCGTTTATTGCGGACTAGTAAATCCAGGGAGTGTGTCATGGTATTTTAGCATCAAGTTATCACACATGTTTGTGCTGGCTTACAGTTGAGCTCGTGATGGAAAACAGGTGGGATTTCTCAAAGCTGCCGTTGCTTAATAGGTTACAAAGGGACGCTAATTAGAACAGTTTGATGAGAGGAATGTTACCATTTCAGAGAGGATGGTGGGACTCCCGTTTCTCAGAGGGACTTGACCTGCTGGGGAATCATTCCAAGCAGAAAGCAAAGTTTCTTGCCTCACTGTGGAAGGCAGTCGCATCCTCAAAGGTCCTGTGGGGAGCAGTCTAGTTACTGAGACGTGAAACTTTCTCTAACAGGGAAGAGTCTGAAGGCTGAGGCTGAATTCCTGGCAGCTAGAATGACTGCATCTTAGGCTACCAAAACTTCGAGATACCTTTAGAAGTTTTCCCATCCCAGGTAGGACATCCAATCCGGGTATATTACCTTGTTTGAAATGTCCCTATTACATGGGCCATACCAGGGCTGTAAGTATTTTAAGCTTTGTTTTTGTTGTTATGGGGTAAAATGCACATCATGGCAATTTTAGCAAATGTAAAACAGTAGCCCAACATAAGGCTTAGGAGAGTCTTTGATGGCTAGTACCCCGCTAGAGCTTTCCTATGCAGCACCTTGGTTAATCCTCAGGGGAGAGAGGTGAGGACACTGGGGCTTTAGAATGTTAAATAATATGCTCAGAACCCCATAGAGGCCCAAAGCTCATTTCATCCCATTGTACTTAGTAGCAGTAACACATTGTGGAATATTTCTTTACAGACTTGCTTTGCTTAAGCAAGTGTTTTTTTGGCAGGGCGTTTGGGTTCCATACTTCTGAGCACAGGAAAAAAAAATCCAACTTTGCTTTCGTTTGTTTTTTTTGTTTTTTTTCCATGTCGTTCTAATAAAACAGTTACCCAGTTAGCTTTTTACTGGTGAGCATTCATGCGGCAGACAACAGCCTCTCTGAACACCAAGCTATAAGGGAGTTCCTCCCAGGTAGGGTTTGCCTTAACACTTTTGGCTATTGACGAAATTAGGTGCCAAGGGCAAATCACTCTGGAAAGTGGGGCGGGTCTGGGGGAGTGGATGGTGGACTAGCAAAGGCAATGGGAAATAAGGAACACGGTTTTCCCATCACATGGACTCATGCAGTGTGTCTGTGTGTTTTAAACAAACTTATTACCCGGTTGCTCATAAGAAGGGACGCTTTTATTTATTTATTTTTTTGGCACCGGGGATTGAACTCACGACCTTGCGCTTGCCAGGCAGGCGCTCGGACCTCTGAGCTAGATCCCCAGCCCTGTTTTTGAGACAGGGTCTCACTATGCCGTTCAGGATGGCCTTGAGCTCACTTTGTAGCCCAGGCTGGTCTCGAACTCACAACGATCCGCCTGTCTCAGCCTCCCGAGTGCTGGGATTACAGGCATGAGCCACCACGCCCGGCTAGAAGGGATGCTTTTAAAAAGCCAAGGATCTTTTTTTTGGAAGGGGCAAGATGACAAGGGAAGTGGAAAAGAACAGAACTTCATGTGTTAGGTGTAAATTGGGGAAGAGGGAGCCCCAGGTCTTTGCTAGGTTGTAGGAGGAAATGCCTGGGGGGTCCCCACCCTTCGGGCTGCAATGTCCCAGGCTGTGCAGAGCCAACAAAGCAAAGGGACAGGAACAGGCCCAAGGAAGACACGGCGAGCTATGGAGAAGCATGGCAGGGCTGGACTTCTGCGAAGACTGTTTGTCTTAAAACTTTCAGCAGCTGTGACATTCCTTTCCTGATCCAAGATGGCAGAAGTTGGCAAATCTCTTTGACAGCCTGTGTTTCAGGTGAGGGGATCAAAACCCAGGGTCACATTTCTCTGGTCTTGCCTTGGCTGTCTGTGCATCACAATGGATTCACTGACCCACGACAAAGCCCATAGGTCAGTGTGTGTGTGTGTGTGTGTGTGGGAGGGAGGGGGCCTCAGACCACGTCTGCAGAGTAAACAGCTCTCTCTGCAGCCTGGGATCCCTCTGCTTTCTTTCAACTTAAGGGCTTCGCTAATTAACTACCGGGGCTGACTTAGCCCCAAGCTGCTGCAGAGTGGCCCTGTGTTTCCTCCCTTTCATATTTTAACCCCATGCTTTTGGCTGAAGTATAAAGGAAGGGAAATCTGAAATGTTTTCCCTAATGTTCAAAGCCCCGATTCCTACAGGGGAGAATTTAAAACAAACCCCTCTTGGCCTCTCCGCAGAAGTGGACAGTAGTATCTCTGCTTAGAAATCTGCAGGTGAAGGACAGAGCACAAGAGAATCTGTTTCTCATTAGAATTCTTGGCAAAGCCTTTTGAGGCGCATCTGGAAAAGAAGGGAGAGAGACTGTCAGTGAGGTTTGTTTCATAAGTCCCCTCTCCCCTTACACGTCTGCCGGTTCCCCCCACTGCGGGTCATCTGGGATGAACATTTCCAATCTCTCCATACTCCTGTGTGTGTCTGCACATAATCTGGGGGGATTGCATATGAAGTGGGGAACCCCAGTAAGGAAAAGCCATTTCACCCTCCTGCTTCTAAATGTCAGGTAAAATTCTCCCTTGGACCAGCTCAATTCCAGAGGCAGTGGATTTCAAGGGAGTGATAAGGATCCCATAGACTGAGCAGATGCAGTTTTCATGGTGATACCTTGGTCACTGCTTTCATAGGAATATCATGACAGTAGCAGGTCCTCATTGCACAGATAGGAAAAGACAAAAACAGCAAAGAGCGAAACAAACTCTAGAGGCCCAGAGAGAGTGGGTGAGTCACCCAAAGTTTCACAGCCAGTGGGAGCCAGAGCTGATCCCTGTGTACTACATGAGGTTGTAGATCCCTATTGAGTTGCTTTCTTGGATGGCTCAGGTCTTTGTCTAAATGCTGTTTCTTCCAGAAAGCCCTACCTGACCCAACTCCAGCCTCAACTTGATTTATGTCTCCCTAACTTAGCAGAGGGATCAAAAAACCAAATCCCAGATGACCAGGGCAGGGGCTGGGGCTAGCAGAGGGGACAGAATGAGGGACAAGGTACTCATGCGGCAAACGTCACCAGCAGCCCAGTTTCTCCCTTCTTTGCCAGCTGCATCTCAACACGCTTCCCTGTGAATCCTGAGAAACACTGCACAGTACAATGCTGTGCACTTCCTCGTCGGAAATTTTAATCAGAGTTTTGTGTGATGATGGGCTTAGTATTTTTGTCTCCAGCAAAATGTAAGCCCTCTAAGAACAGGAAGTATGTGCAGGCCTTCTCATCATTGTGTCTATGCCACCAGCACAGTGCTAGGCTGGAGACGGACAGACAGACAGACAGAAAGACAGACAGACAGACACACACACACACACACACACACACACGTGAAATGAACAAGTGACTGAATCGCTGCTCCACACAGTGGTGCTGACTGAATGCAGACCACCTCCTTTCCTTGTTTTCCCTTGCAGCGAGGATTCTCCTAAGGAAATTTCTCTGGGTTCTGTTAGGTTTCTCTGACAGAATGTGAAAACCTTTTGCTAAACACTGAGGAAGTTCCTAAACAGTTAGAGGCTGGAGGACTATGAATCACACAAGATTTCTGCTGGGAGCTGCCTACAGGAATGTAAGGGATGCACAGCCCAGAAGGACCTGCAGAGGGAACTTCATGCCCAGAGCTGGCTGAGTGGTCTGGGGCCCTCCTGGGTAGCGGCCCGAGGGCATGATTCCATCTGAGTTGGAGGCTGCTGCTC
>RJWT010027623.1:0-15452 GCA_004365215.1 Cuniculus paca
GAAATGCCTAGACTTTCATCCTCACCAGGCTGTAACTAGATGCCCCAATGCCCCCAGGGGTGTCAAAGAAGGCACAGTAGATGTTCAAATGCTAACGGAACAAGTAGCAGATGAGATTCATGGGAAAGCTAAGCTACTAAGTTAACAAAACAACAAAAAAAAGAATAATTATGGACACAGTGGTACTCTGTAACTTAATAGAATGGTAACAAAGTGAAACAGATGACCTTTGGTAGGAGGTTAAACTGATAATGTCTCCTCCCAGTCCTCACCATAACAATAAATACTTAGAAATACATCAGGTCTTGCTTGGCCTCTCTTTCATTTTCCAGTATTCTCAGCAGTAATATGGATGACCAGCATAGCAGCCAGTGTTATAAGTCAGTTTTATTGAAAAATCAAGTTGAGATATGGCTTCAACAGGGAAACAGATTATAAATCACTTTGAGTCATACCTGACAATTAAAGCCAAAGCAGGCCTGGGTATAGTCCACAAACATATAATTTTAAATACAAGTTTTACAGAGAACTTAAGTAGCCAAGATTCAGGCAGGATGAGAAACAAACTAAAATGAGATTAAAGATTAAGAGAAGTGTTAAAAAGGAAAATGATGAAAATTTGACAAAAAGTTGGAAAAACTATTTCCAGGTTCATGGACTTTATAAGCTTATCCATAGAACACTAGTAGTATGTTTTATTACTTTTGTCTCTAAATCTTTACTATGTATTAGTAAAACATAATTAATGTATAAGATTTTATGATAAAAATATAAAGTAGGATAACAAAGCAGATTTTAAAATATCTAGAAATATAAAAAGGATACAGCATCCATTGCTATGAGATGAAACCTTCTATTTCTTGCTTCTTCCCTGTTTAAAAACAAAGTTTATCTTAAGCACATTTGAATGTCTATATTTGAATTCATATCATGAAATCCCCTAGTCTTTGAGTTTATAAAACATCTTAAACCAAAGAAAGTAATTTACATCGAAATATCATACCTGTCCAGCAATTCTGCTGCAACTTGCTTACTGGCCACCTTTCCATGTTTTTCTTTCTGAAATGGCTTTTGGAGCAATAAATCATCTTCAATTTTCCTAGTACATTAAAAAGAAAAATTATTAAGAGTTAATTTTTCTTAAAGGTTGCTTCCTAATTCTTTATATTTTCATCATTGAGCATGTTTTAAAGAATTGAGCAAGCATTCCACTACTGAGCTACATCTCCAGCTCATAGAATTCTTAACTTAGAAAAGACACACTGATCTTTAATGAGACATTTTACATCTCTTTAATTTTATTTAATGTCTATAAAATGGAGAAGATAGAGCCAGGCATGAGTGGTGCACACCTCCAATCCCATTACTTGGGAGGCTGAGGCAAGAGGATCACAAGTTCAAGTCCCAACTGGACCACTTAGTGAGACTCTCAAACTAAAAAATAGAAAGAGCTGGGGATGTAGCTCAGTGCGAAGGCCCTAGGTTCAATCCCCATTACGAAAAAATAAGAACATAAAACAACAAAAATATAAACCAGAGAAGATAAACAATCAAATGCATGAGTTTTAATGTCATATCTCCTGGGTTCCTAGCTCAAATCCTAATTCAGTCATTTCTCACCTTAATCTTCATCTTAATGTAATTAAGTTACTTAATTTTCCTGCTTGTAAATTAAGGATAAAGAAACTTTTGGAAAAAGAAGGGCTGATTACAGAAGCTGTAGAGCACAGATGATCAGCCTTAGTTGTATAGATAAACATAACTCTAGAGCAGAACACCCAACTAGATTTGCTCATATTCTGCTCTTCAAAGTAGTATTTTTGACTGACAATCTAGCAAATATAAAGCACTTCAGTCATTCATGAAGACTGAGTATATTAAAAATGTTCAGTACCAGTTAGCATCTGTACTACATCACTCTCATTGTTAAATAATAAACTTATTTCTGTAAGTTTGGTTAGTATGAATCATCAACCACTCTTAATGGATAAAATCAAATTTCTACCTTAAGTAAAACAACTCAGGGGCTGGGGATTTAGCTCAGTGGCATAAGTGCCTGCCTGACAGGCCTGAGGTTGTGAGTTCAATCCCCGGTAACGAAAGAAAAAAAAAAAACTCAACCAAGATGTAGCCTCTTTATGATATTCAGGCTTATGTGCTACCAGTTGTTATACCTTCCAATTCAATAAAACATTCCATGAGCTTCTTCCTTTCACTTGTTCATTCGTGTAAACATAAGAATCATCTTGCATTACAATCTCATCCTCCACACTAACCTCACTTTGAAAGCAAGTACAAGCAAGAGAGCACCAACCAAGCCTCTTCTGAGCGATGACATTTCAGAGTACACAGTCCTTAACAGGTGAATGAAAAATATATGCAATAGAGAAATCTGAAATCTATAATCTCTCTTTTTCCTCCTTCTCATTCAATAAATCCCTTCCCAGCACAAAGTTTATTTTTTCCCACAACTGTTCTCCAATTTTGAATCAATTTATTATGGGTTAGTGAGTAAAAATTATTTATTTCAGTAGGGCAATTACCTTCACATACATATAAACACAATCCAAAAATTTTCAGTATTTATTTATACCTCATAACAATCTAGAAAGGATGCAAAACACAGATCAATAAAGTTACTTACCTTTTCTTCTTTCTGCTAGACTCTTCATCATGTTCATCATCACTAAAATCAGAGTCATAGCCTCCATGACCATGCATCTGCAAAGGAGTATAAAGCCTAAGTTTAGAATCTAAAATGCCAACTGTTCAAGGAACAAAACACTTAAGAAATAGATATTAAAAAGCCACAAGTGTTTTAAAGGAGCATGGTAGGCATGTTACTGTTCATGGGTTATCCAGCCATCTAAAACTTTCATTTACTTTGAAACAAACTTACCCTTCAGAAAATGCATCAACATTTTTCACCTTTAATTACTTTTAGAAGAAAAAGGGAGGTTACTCTTCAGTCTTTCCATTGAAAACCAGGCCTGATGTTACAAGGTGACTACAAACAAGGTTGAGCAATGCTTCACTTTTATTTGACTCAGATTAATAACAGTTACTGTGTACAGTTATGTATCCCACAAATATGTCTCAGTCAACGGCAAATCATAGATATCTTTGGTCCCATAAGATTATAATGGCACTGAAAAATTCATATTGCCTACTATTTTTATTGTAACTTTTACTATGTTTAGGTACACACATACCATTTATCACAATTGTCTACAGTGTTAAGTACATGTTGCACAGGTTCATAGACTATTCCATAGAGCCAAGGTATGTAGTAGATTATACTATCTAAGTCTATGTAAGTATACTCTATGTCGTTTGCACAATGTTGAAACTAATGACATACTTCTCGGAATGCATTCCTATCATTAAGACACACAAAACTATATTTATCACCAACACTTCCATACATTGGACTAAGTACTTTACAAACAATGCCTTTGACTCTAAAGTTTGGTGCTCTTAGCTCAATTCTAGTGATGAAAAAGACAAAGGATATATGAATTAATTAAATCAATTTTATAAAGCAAATAAGCAGCTAAACTGATCTACTTGATTCTTATGTCCACAATTTTAACTACTCCAAATTGCCCCTCTGGAATATGATCAGCTATAACCTGTAGGAATTAACAATATTTGTGAATGATACACTATCAATTAGTGAAATTTGTCCTGCTACCTTTTTCAACATATGTCAAGATCTCTACTTTCTTTTACATTTATTCAAGGTAAACTACCTTATCCTTTGGCTTAGTCAATTTTATCTTGTTTCAATTCATTTTAAAAGTAGCACTCTTGGCTGGGGATAGAGCTCAGTGGCATAAGCACCTGCCTGGCAAGTGCAAGGTCTGAGTTCCATCCCCGGTACCAAACAAAACAAAACAAAAAAAAAATAGCATTCTTAGAAATGCTGAAAGACCTCAGTTGTCAATTGTGTTGGAAGAAACTCCTGGCTCCAGGATTACACTGGATTCGGGACACACACTAATGGTGGACACCCCGGCTTACACCCTGCAAAGATGAACTGGTCCCACACCCTCACTTTATTTCTATCTTGATGGCGAAAAACCATAGTGTGGAGTGTGTTTTAAACTCAGTCTACCAGAATTCAAAGCACGACTCTGCACTTTTCGCTTGTCTTTCTTTGAGCATGTTCCTATCCTCTCTGGGTCCGTTTGCCCATTTATAAAATAAGCTTAATAAAATGACAGGCCTCATGGGATTAAATGACTAACCACATCTACAGGGTTTTAAAACAGTGGCTGGTGCCGTACACCCTGTAAATGTCAGCCGTGAGCACCACCATCAGCTTGCTCCTTCGCCTGCTCACCTCTGCCTGCCCTCGCTCCCACAGCCCCATTTCCCGTTCTCTGGCGGCTTTGTGCGACCCGTGCTGTTAACGCAGTGACTGTTATTACAAAAAGCTTCCACTCACTTCAAGCTACGAAATCAACTGACAAGAGCTAGAAAATCTCGAAAACGGAGACGCCGAGTATTTCCGGAATCTGTCATCGGGGAAAACAAAATAATAATAATAATTTACAATCCACAAACACGAACAAGTTTCGAGGTCTTCCTCCCCGCCACCAGGATACCTGCGGCCTTCCTCACACACCCCTTCCCTCCCTGTTCTGCCAGTTTCGCCCCGTGAGCTGGGGCAGCTGCAGCGGCCACGACGGTCCGAGAGAGCCGCTACAAAAGCCGACCGGCTCCGCCAAGGCCCCGCAGCTCGTCTGCGCCGTTTAGGCCGCCGCTCACTCCTCTCCTCTCCCTACGGTTCCCGACCAGGAGCTGCTTCCGGTCCGGCTCGACCGTGTGTCACACCTAAAAGGCACCGTCCGCGGTACGTAGATTTTTTTTTTTTTGGTGCTACAACCAGAACACCTACGGGAAACAAGGGCGGCAGGAGAAAAGGGCCGGAAGGAGAAGCAGAGACTGGTCACCTTTCCTGAAGCGCCTGCCTTTACATTTTATCAGGGGCTCCTTGCTTTCCCCTCTAAGTAATCTACCATGTAGTACCGTGCGACACTGCCCGCAGCTCAGCCTACGCCCGTCAGTTAGAAATATATTTTGTTTTAGAAGAAAAAGCCTGCCTGCCTATCACCGGTCGTTCTGTCTAGTAACCTTAGTAACGCCTTCTCAGAGCATCCCCAGGCAGCATCTCAGCCTTGGATCAGCCTCTCCCTTTCCCTTCTCCTCCCAGTAAAACACTTCTCATAATTAGAACAAAAATAACTTTCCATCGTTTCACCACCCACACAATAGACACTGTTCTAAATGCAGTGTCGGTGGCAGAACTCATCGAATTTCTGAAGAAAGAACAGGGAGTAGGAGCAATTTTACAGGGTCGCAGATTCTCTGCCAACAAGGGACCTGGCACATGTGAAAAGAGATCCAAAATAGAATCTTTAAAAAAAAAAATCCAGGCAGGAAAAATTAAATTATTTTAAGCTGCACCAGGTTCTCCATGAATTGCGCCTTTCCTGCATCAAGACGCCCACTGCGCTTTCCACTCTGGTTACTGAGTTCAGGTTTTGTCTCCCTCAGGCATCTGCAGTTATTCATCTTTGCTTCCTCGTCAGTACCCAACCCTGTGCCTTGGAAACCACAGTCGCTAATTAAATATTTGTTGAATTGAATTGGCATACCTCTGGCGTTTGCAACGGACCCTTTTTATAGAAAACCTTGGCTTTTAATGCACATTCATTGTCGATCTTTCGTCCTGAACAGCAGATAATGTCTTTATCGGTTCAAGGCTCTTTCTATCCTTGACAGTAAATTATGATGCATCTTGCTTTACCCGGCACAATGAATGTGATCTTGAAAAGCTGTAACTTAAATAATTGCAAATGCAATTACTTCAAATGCAGTTGGATAATACTTTAATAGAAACATTTGCTTAAAAATTTAAAGCAAAATACGAAACTTCAGAGTTCAGTAGTATTCTGTATTGAAATGTTTTGTCAAGTAATCCTTTTTTGGCAAATATCTTGAAAATATACTTTGTTCTTTTATTTATTACTAATAAAACACATCTGTACTTTGTATCCAAATTTCCTTTTAACCAGTATTTGACATTTATTAGCATTTTTCTTCCATTTCTGGCATTTTCTTGCCTGTTGCTTCATTTTACTCTTCCAACAACCCTGTGCTACTATTATTAGCCTCTTTTTTAAACAAATGCGGAAGAGAGGCACAGACCCTGCAGCCACAAACTTAGGGTTTAGAACTGGGTGGTACTTGTCTTGCTGCAAGACCCAGAGCCCCACCCCCCATGCATGGGTTGTGTAGGAAGAAGCTTCTGGTTCCAGCATTTCTAAGAATTTCTTATCTGTCACTACAGTCCATTCAAGCAAAGATTTCTATTTTTTGCTTTAAGCAGCTACTGAAAGGGAGTAAAGTGAAAATGCATGTTAGGGATAGATCACATGACCTGAATTTAAAACAATGAATACAGGATATAAAATCTATCCAATGAGAAAATCTCAAATTAGCAATTATAGCTCAACAACAGTAAAAGACAAAAATTTTTTTTGGCTTTTTTGCGGCACTGGGGATTGGACTCATGACCTTGCACTTGCCGGGCAGGCGCTTAGACCGCTGAGCTAGATCCCCAGCCCTGTTTTTGAGACAGGGTTTCACTCTGCCGTTTAGGCTGGCCTTGAGCTCACTTTGTAGCCCAGGCTGGTCTTGAACTCACAACGATCCGCCTGTCTCAGCCTCCCGAGTGCTGGGATTACAGGCGTGAGCCACCAGGCCCAGCAACAAAAATATTTGTTAAGTGCCTGTTCTGGGCAAAGCCCTAGAGTGGTCATCAGGGCTATAGACATTTAAAAGCCACTCCTTAACCTTGAAGGTTGACTAATAAGAAAAACAGACTATGTGAATAGTAACCATGATATTTTCTTTCTGATGCCAGTGCCTAGAAAATGTCATGAACCTGTGGTTCCCTATCTGCAAAGTGTATTATTTCAATGAACGAGAAAATATAATCATGCATCAATGTTGCTTAACTTCGGTGAAGCAACAAAATGGTAGCTATGTGGTAGTGGTGAGGGAAATTGGGTGGTGAAGGTGGTAATACCATCAGGTCATTTTTCTAATATACACTATAAATGTTTATTCTGCTAATACTATATAGATTTGCGATTTCATTTTCCAAAAATGATCATACCAGTATTTCCCATTACATATGCTTCCTTATGGCACTACTCCATGACAAGCTGGTACCTGTGGACCCTGCCTTGGCTAGGTATGTCAATGAGTACAGTACAAGTAATGCCTAAAGAGAAATCTAAGGTTAAATTGCAAAAAATGATAAGAGCTTCTGCCTGGCTCTTCTGTCTTCTTCTGTAGCTGACATGAAATAGAACAGAAATGAGCTGTCTCTGCTAAGCCCACCCAGATTGCAGATTCACAAGCAAATTAAATGTTTTGGAGTAGCTTGCTATTTACCAGTAGATAACCAGAACCACCTGTTTCTCAGTCCCCACAACATTTGATGAGACTTCAACCTCTTCTATACAACCTCTACTATTCTCTCCACCTGGAATTCCCTCCATATTTGTCTGTCTAATCCCTTTTTATCCTTCAAGCCTGAACTTAGATGAAAGAAGGCTTTTATGACCAAATTGTCATGGTAATTCACAGAGGAGGTAGGATTACCATGAAAGGCACATTACTTTCTGCAGCAATTAACTACACAAATACATATGAATGATTTGGTAGTGTGTCTTCCTCTCCTTTTTTAGTCCTCAGTGCTCAGCACATATATGTGTGATGCACATAATAATTCAAAATTTTAGGTGTTATTATCCCCATTTTACATATAAGAAAACAGATTTAAAGAAATTAATTCTCCCAGAGTTATGAGCAAGTAAATAAGGACACAAGTATAACTGACTCCTAAGTTCATGTTATTGAACACCTTATTTATTTACTTTCAATAAGGCCTATTGTAATTGTTGACACTTATTAGATTAGAATCTATTTTTCATGAAGAAAAACTATCAAATAAGATGAGACAGAGGGATTAGTAACAGGCGAGAAAGTTTTTGTAAATGAAATGAGACTCAAGCTATGTTTTAATGTAGACCTTTAAGAAGACAAAAGCAGAGGGAAGAGGGGACCATTAAGCCAATGGAGTCTCAGAAAAAGATTAGAGGTAGAAATATCCATAAACTTTTTAGGGAAATATCAGTAGATCACTTTAATTGGACAAGACGTTTTGAAAAGGTGTAGTGAAGGTTATGTCAGAGAAAGAATTTGGAAGTGAATTTTGAGTGTTCTTGAATGCGAGACTCAGTGTTTGATTTAAAGCTAGTGAAGGGTTATAAAGACTAGGGCGGTTAAAAAAAAGAATAGGGTGGTAGTTTGGATAGGTAGTTTGGAAGCAAATAAACTTATATTTGAATCTTGGTTTGGCTATTTACTGGCCATGTGATCTTAAGGATCACTTAATTTCCTTCAACTTTTAGTCTTCTGTAAAATGAGAATAGTAACTATTTCAATGTATTATTGTAAAAATCAACTTAGATGTTGCATTTAAAGGGTTTAGCCTCATGCCTGACACATAGTAAGGTTTCATAAATGTTTGCTGTTATTTAACTAGGAGGTAATATGCTAATATTTTATATTAAAATATAACATATTTTCCTGTTAATGAAATGCAGAAAGCAAGAATGGCTGGAGGCAGGAGGGGCAGTTAAGAAGTTTATCAGAACAGATGGCCGGAGATGCTGGCAATAGAAATGAAGAATTTAATTTAAGAGGGAGTTGAAGAAATAGATGGTAGAAGTTGTGACTCATTGGGTATAGGGGATGAAGAACACAGAAGTTAAAGATGCTTTCCAAGCTGAAAAGACATAAAAGAAGTTAAGGAGCCTGATGAACATGGAGGAGTGTAGAAGACAACCTGAGCACTTCTCCTTGAATGCAGAACAATTGCTTCAGCTTTAAAGTGAGCCAGCCCTATTTCTATGTACTGATGTGTACAGAGCTGGCTGTGCCATTTCCTTCTATCTTCAATTGGCTGTAAGCAATGCAAAAAAGGCTAGCTGAGGTACTGATATGTAATCCTTAATACCAGCCGATAGTTTCCTGTTTCCTCACATCATGTTCCCTGTAAGTGGTTGAGCACAGCAGGATGGCAGAGCCAAATAGCTCCAGGAATGTCAACTGGTACAAGCCTCAAAATAAGAGGCTATGACTTCCCAGGGCACAAAAGTTTACATACCAGAAACTGAAGCAACAGTTTCCCAAATTCATCCATGTGCTATCCCAGTCAAGTTATGCAGGTTGGTTGTTCTGCATAACACTCTCCCTACACACCGCAGAGATGCTTTTCTCAACACCTGGTTAGCCCAGCCCACGTTACTCGTGTAATTCCCACCTTACTGACTGTCATTCATCCTTGAACCACTCCCTTCTTCGAGAGATAATAAATTCTGGACGAGGCTTTGGATCAAGGCCTTTGTTCCGTGCATCCTCACCTGGACCAGACTCAGGACCCCTTGGCTGCCCATAACTTTGAATATGTCTTAGTGTCTTTATTCTCGCCATAGATTGCACTGGAGGTGGTAGATTGGAATTAACTCGCTGGGATTCCAATCACATTTCAATTACAAATATAAAACTTTTTGAACCATGAGAAATATGAAAAAGGGGGCCACAGTAATTGAATTCCAATATTGAAAGGAATTACAGTATCTGGATTATAATATCCAATATTGGGATTACAATAGAGGAGGTAAGTGAAAAAATGACATCTTAGGGAAACTATAAGTTGGCTTTGCATAGGAATTTGAAACTATAACACAACATACAAAAGATTAAAATACTGCTGGGTATGGGGGCACACTCTTGTAATCCCAGCACTCGGGAGACTGAGGCAGGATGATCCTTATGAGTTTGAGGCCTGCCTGGGCTACGAAGTGACCTCAAGGCCAGCTTGAATTGCATAGAGAGATCCTGTCTCAAAAAGAAAAAAAAGATTAAAATACTTTTTCTATGCAAAATGATAATGTTGTGTACTTTCTTCCAGCATTCTCCACCTCTTTGTTCTTTATCTGTCCCATCTTTTTTGTGAACCCCATTCATCTCCATTCTCCACCCCTCCAACACAACATTATTGCTCTCCACTACATTAAAACTTCTCTGACTTGGAAGTCAACCAACCCTGCATTGGATTCTGGTCTTGTCACTTGCTAACTAGGAGACCTTGGGCAAGTTATTTTTCTGAGTCTTGATATTCTCATTTATAAAATAGGATAGTAATAACATCTGTATCATAGGTATTGATGAAGTTTAAAATTAAATCATGCAGAAAAATCCTCTAAGCATATAAAAAAACTTTAAAACATCATTAAAAGATGGAGATGTATTAAAAATTAAATGATACAGGTAAAATGATGTCTGATTCATAGTAAGTGTGTAATAAATGTTACATCAGGAAGGAATCTAATTACAGGCATTCTTTTCAGAGAGTAAGTTTAACAGTTTACTCCTCTGCAAATTTGGTCCAGAAACAGATCCATACATATATAGCCCTATAATCAATAGCCTACGGTTAACTGTGTTTTTTTAAATAAACAATTCTAGGTTGACTGAATAATATGATTTTTAAAATTCCTGATTTCTACCTAGCAGTGTATAAAAGAAAAACAGAAAAATATAATTTTTCTTTTTTAAAAATTTTTTGTAGGAATGGTGATTGAAACCAAGGCCTCATGTATGCTATCTTCAGACACTTTATTTTTCATTTAAGATAGGATTTCACTAGGTTACCCAGGCTTGCCTCAAACTTACAATCCTCCTGTCTCAGCCTCTAGAATAGCTGGGGTTATAGGTGTGTGCCACTGCATACAGTCTCACGATATCTTTCTCAGAGACAAAAAAAACTTTTTTAAGTAGGACACATAGAACCTATCCATAAAGGAAAAAAATAATTAAGAACTTCCAGTCACTCAAAAGACTTTTTTAAAAAAGTAAAAAGTAGCCAGGCGTGGTGGCTCATGCCTGTAATCCCAGCACTCGGGAGGCTGAGACAGGTGGATCGTTGTGAGTTCAAGACCAGCCTGGGCTACAAAGTGAGCTCAAGGCCAGCCTGAACAGCATAGTGAGACCCTGTCTCAAAAACACCAGGGCTGGGGATCTAGCTCAGTGGTCTAAGTGCCTGCCCAGCAAGTGCAAGGTCGTGAGTTCAATCCCCAGTGCAGAAAAAAAAAAAAAAAGAAAGAAAAGAAAAAGTTACGGAGTGGGAGAAAATGTCTGTATAGCCAACAAATTATCAATATATAAAGAATTCTAACAATCATATAAATCATATAGATTATATACATATGATTATATACATATAACTTATGTGAAAGCCAAAAACCCAAGAAATGAAAATTAAGAACACATGCACACCACTAACACCAACCAGAATGGCTTGATGAAAAGGACTGATGTAGAGTTGGTAAAGATGTGACATAATTTTAAATGTTACATGCTGATGGTGGGCATGTAAAGGGCACCACCACCTGGAAAAAAGTGTTAATTAGTAACTACTAATT
This sequence comes from Cuniculus paca, assembly GCA_004365215.1. Taxonomy (NCBI): domain Eukaryota; kingdom Metazoa; phylum Chordata; class Mammalia; order Rodentia; family Cuniculidae; genus Cuniculus; species Cuniculus paca. The sequence goes on from RJWT010027623.1 coordinate 11,571, forward strand.
CTGAATATATATATTCTATGTGTCATATATTCTGCTCAGTATATTTTCAGCAGAGAACTATACATATGGTGATTGAAAGACTATTAATAACCACTCTGTAAGAAAAAAAGTAATGGCATTAGAAAAGTCAATTAGCATTAGAAAAATAGTTCAATATGGTAAATTGTAGTTTATTTGTATAGTAGAATTCTGTATAGCCATAAAAGTAAATAACCTACAACTCTATACACAGCAGTGTGAATGAATCTCAAAAACATAATGCTGAGCAAAAGAATATTGCATAGGTAAAAGAATTCATACATGATCTCATTTATATAAAAACAAAATCAATATGTGGGATTTCTTTCTGTCTTGCTTTTGAAATCCAGTATTGTTCTCATTGTTTTGTTTTGGTTTCTTTTATTCAATGTTCTGTTTTGATTGGTTTTATTTTATTCTGTTTTGTTTGATTGTATTACATCTGATGGTATGGGCAGCAATTTTGAACATGTCAAGAGGCATTATGGTAGCCATTGTTGATTTCCTATTATCCTGTTTCGAAGTCCTATATCACTTTCACTGTTTTGGTTGACTTTATTCTGATTTATTTTGTTGGGTTTTATTCTCTTTAAAATAAAATATTAAAAAAATAAAAGCAAGCAAATGTGATAAATGTGTGATGTAATACAAATATTAATTAGCTAAACTTATTCATTTAACATTGTACATATACTTTTAAATAATATGTTGTGCATAGTAAATACATAAAATGGTTTCTATCAATTTTTGGAGTGTTATTTTCTTTTGTGTTTGCACTACTGGAGTGCTATACCCTCAGTGGCATCCCCATCCCTTTTTATTTTTTATTATGAATCAGGGTCTCACTAAGTTGCTTAGGCTGGCCTTGGACTTGCCATTCTTTTGCCTCAGCCTCCCCAGTTTCTGGGTTTATGGGGATGCCACCATGCCTGATTTAGCCATTTACTTTCAAAAGTCAAATAAATGTAATCTATCTTGTTCTAAGCCAAGAAGTAGTTTTCCTGGCAGGGATAGGAAAAGTAACTACAAACAGGGACAAGGCAGGAAACGTGGGAGTCCAGGAAAATAACAATATTGTTTCTGATCCTGGTGTTCATTATATGAATGGTCCATTTGCGCCTATGATATCTGTATCTATATTTATATATGGTGACATATATGTTATATAGCTGTATTCAATAAAATTTTTCATTGTTCCTAGGAGTTTTAAAAGCTCTGGCTCGAATTGGTGAAATTGTGTCAATTAAAACAATCAGGCATGAAAGAGTTGGTAGGAGAGTGGATACGTTGGAATTTCCTGAGATCTCGGAAATCATAGCATCAAAGACAAATTTCCAAGGCAGGTGAGGCTCTGTAAATACTGAGAAAGACTGGTCAGAATCCAAAGGACTGAAAGTGCCCAGGTCTTGAGCGTGGCAAGGTCAGCCTATATTTCTTGCCCATTTGTAAACCTAGGTCTTGAAAAAGACAGCTCCACAATCTCCATAGTAAAACTTGGTCCTTGACTAAATACGCCGTTCAATAGTTATCTCTTGCAAACTGGACAAAGGTTGGTCACTTGCTTGTGTAAAAGCCTGGAGGAGGCTGCCAGGTATTGTGGTTGGAATAAATATTGAAAAGCAAAATGTAGAAACAGCAGCACACCAATTAGTCAAATGAATTGATTGTCATTTTTAAGCCTGATCCCAGGAGGCAAGGACAGAGACAGGATGTCTATAAAGCTCCTCTCTGAGGCAGTCCTGTGATGAAGAGATAGGGAGGCACTTACTGGGACATATGAGATCTGAGGCATAAGCCGGGTGTGGTGGCTCAAGCCTGTAATCCCAGCACTCGGGAGGCTGAGACAGGCAGATCGTTGTGAGTTCGAGACCAGCCTGGGCTACAAAGTGAGCTCAAGGCCAGCCTGAACAGCATAGTGAGACCCTGTCTCAAAAACACCAGGGCTGGGGATCTAGCTCAGCAGTCTAAGCGCCTGCCTGGCAAGAGTAAGGTCAGGAGTTCAGTCCCCGGTGCCGCAAAAAAAAAAAAAAAAAAAAAAAAAAAAAAAAAAAAAAAAAAAAGATCTGAGGCATAAACAGGAACACTAAATGTCACTGGAATACTGATATGCTGATTTTTTGTCACATAATATCTACTGCCATGAAGATTTCATGCCTCACCCAGAAACTTCAAAGGGGAGAGAGCCACTGTAATAATGAAGGTTGATAGGTACTGTGTCTCTGGATCTTTCCCAAAGAGCTGTCTAGGCCTGGGGCTCTAATAATGGGAAAGACACAAACCCCACCATCAAGATTCTCCTCTAGGTCATATCCAGACACAGGAACAGATAGTTACAATACAGTAGGAGTAAGCCCTAATAGGAACAGGCCCTGAGGGATACAGGAATACCAGGAAAGAAGCCCTAACCCTGAAGGATGGAAGACCAAAAATGCTTCAGATATAGAGGATTTGTTTGTGTTCAAAATGCTTAAAACATGGTGTTCAACGCTGTACTCCAAAGCATGCTGACTTTGCATCCAAAGGAAAATGAGCATGAGAATATCCTCCCAGGCCTCTCACATTCGCCAATAAACTCTAATGGCAACCTCTCTAAATAAGGTACAAGCAAGGTGTAAGTAACTGTTGACCAAATCCTACAATCTTAAAGTTTATGAACACTAGGAGCTAAAGATGGTGAAACAGTAAGCAGCAGAGTAAACAGTCTCTCTGAGAGAAACAGTTCAGATGCTGGAATATAACATCATGGAGAGGACAAGAAGGAAGTAAGTAGGTCCCCTGGACCAAGGAAGAATCTAAAATATGAATTGAAGCCCACAAAGAGAATAAAAAGAATTTAAATGAAGAAGAAGGTGGTGGCTGGCAGCACCTCAGCCTGGAGCCATATTCAACCTGCCAGAAGACCTGCTGAGCCTGGAGACACGTGGTCACGATTGCGGTCATGGTCACGATTGCAGTCATGGTTGCAGCTGCGGTCGACCCCAGAGGTCTCTGCAGAGAGGCACGTGGGTGAAGGGGAGTGGCGGACGCGGAGATCTGGGCTGGCTGCTGGTGAGTGCTTGGAATTCCACACACACACACCACCACCACCACCACCACCACCACCACCACCACCACCACCCCCGTCCCACTGGAGAGACTGATTGGCCGGGCTCCATCTTGGAGTCAGGCAGGTTACTCCCAGGGCCAGGACTGCTAACCACTTTTGGTGTCAGCGCCAGGTTGTGGGTGGACCCATGGAAGCTGATCGGTTGGAGATCTGCTCCCGTGTGTGTGTTTCAGGCAACACCCTGTAGGTTCCTTTTTTTTTTTTTTCGGCACCAGGGATGGAACTCATGATCTTGCACTTGCCGGGCAGGCGCTTAGACCGCTGAGCTAGATCCCCAGCCCTGTTTTTGAGACAGGGTCTCACTATGCCGTTCAGGCTGGCCTTCAGCTCCCTTTGTAGCCCAGGCTGGTCTCGAACTCACAACGATCCGCCTGTCTCAGCCTCCCGAGTGCTGGGATTACAGGCTTGAGCCACCACGCCCGGCTCACCCTGTAGGTTCCTAAACAGCTTAGATTCACAAGGCCTGACCAGGTCTGCTCCTGAGCAAGCCACAGGTAGCTTGGTGCCCAGCTCAGTGCAGAGACACAGGCACCTAACATCGGATATACATAGCCAGCACTGGCCAGAAAACACAAACAGTCTAGCTTCCCAGAAGTTGTGGCCAGTGCTGGGGTGCCTGGGACCCACTACTCGGGGGTGGAAGAAATCAAGAATATGCCAAGATGAAGAGGGAGAGGGCAATCTCTGGCATCCAACCCAAGCAGCACAATTCCACAAGAGGAAAACATGGAGATCGAGAATTGCACACCTGAAATGTC
>RJWT010027624.1:0-15447 GCA_004365215.1 Cuniculus paca
TAACAATTTCATTTTATCTTAATCACCTCTTTAAAGACCTTATCTCTTAATACAGACCCTAGCTATAGAATCTGAAGTACAAGGACTTCAACATACGTATTCGAGAGGGACATATAACATCCCTGTTCCATGTGATTTCCAAATAGGAACCTCTCTACTCCAGGGTACAAATAACTCAAACTAAAAGTTTATGATTACACCCATTTTACAGATAAGAAAATCAAGGTGTGTTTGAGTAGATAAGTGACATCTCTAAGATTATAGAAGAAGCAGGTGGTCTTGCTCCAGAGCCTAGGCTTTTAGCTACAATGCTCTATGATAGATATCTCTATGAAGTCAATCAGGGTCATTTACCAGGTGGTTGGACATTGGGAAAAAGGATCTCTTACTCCCACAATCAGGACTGTAAGATAATGAGCCTGTTACTGGCCATGCCCACTACTAGTAGGGAAAACTTACCTACAAGAACCAAATAATTATACAGAAATACACAGAAAGGGGACAGTCAGTGCTAATGGTGCAGGAGACATTGGTCCTGGTTGACCTTGCTTCTTTTGAGGATTGACTAGTTCTTGCTTTGAATATATGTACTAACTAGTGTTCCTCTGAAAATATTTATATTTGTTTATGATTTGTCTAGCCAGTGTCAGTGTCTGTTGTTCAAAACTAAAGTAATTCAGACTATATAGGGATTCATTGCCCCAGATCAGGCAATGCAGGGAACCATTATGTGATTCAATGTATTTTGGTGATTCTTATGGTTGATACATTGTGTCAACTTGAGAAGTTTAGAAGTTTAACTGAGAGACTCAACAGGGAGCCAGGGTTCTTACTTTGTAAATATCCTCATCCTGTGCAAAGGAAGGCAAGGACATTTTGTGAGTGTTACACCCACCCTGAAGGTTTTGGTGGGGAGAGTGGCCTGTGTACAATTTAAGGGTAGAGAAGAGGCTTGTTTGCTCTCTTTTTCTCTGGCTGCTGCCTTGAAGTGTTGCCCCAGTGCCATGCCACCCTGCCTTGGAGCCAGCTGATTATGGACTGAAATCTCCAAAAACTGTAAGCTAAATAAACCTTTCCTTGCTTCACTTTGGGTGTCAGGTGCTTTGTCCCAGCAATGAGAGAAAAGTAACCAATACAGTGATGGATGATCTTTCTTCATCTTTTAGATCCAGCAGCCATATATAAAACAAATCAACATTAAAATTGCCTCATTTCAATTAGTTCTTTTGTTTTAAAAACTCCATTTTTCCAGTCTTCATGTGAGGAGGCCTAGGGAAAAAACAGGAAGCCTCTTCCAATGACCTGAGAAGTGTAGATCATTTTAGGTTCCAGCTCTGTTCTGTGTTATCCTTTTACCCTGAAATGTTCACTCTTGCCATTATTCTGTTGTATCATTATGGTGTCACATACTGAGCCTTTAAGGAAAGTTCATTAAACTATAATATATCATTTGGGAAAAAAAAGAGTAAAAAGAATTCTGTGAAATTCATCACCATTTCAGTACAAATATCAAAGTGCTTGTAGTTTATATTTTAATATTTCACTATTTGTTGGGGAAGGAAACATTATAGCAACAAAAAGCAATTACGTAGTTGGAATAAAAATCTTGATGAGACATTATTGAAATTCTAGACAACAATTCCAAATAAAAACGCCACTAACTGTGGCTACACATTGTTAACTGGAGTCAGTCAATTTATGCAGAATTATCAACCTGGCTGAAGTGAGAACACAGCTTTAATTAAAATACTTCAGTGTGGTAGAAAACTCATTTTCATAGTGCTGCTGGACGAATGGCTGGCAATTTTAAAAAGCAAGTGGATCAATTTCTGTTTATTTTAACCCCTTATTAGAATTTATGTATTTATTGCATGTTCACAGTATCACCAATAGCATGCTCTTCATTGTTAAGAAATATAAATCAGTAGGAAATACAATGTTTCCCTCAAGGAGAAAGGAACACTCTATCAGTAAGGACAAGTGTAAATAAATATTTGCATATCTCAGTGAAATTGGCCATCTTTTACCCTCCTAAGGATCTATCATAAGAATATGTTAGATTTTTGATAATTGATTGCTGGATGATGAATAATGTGTAAAAATATGTTATAAACCGAAGTTTCCTGAACTAATTTGACAGCAGTAAATCGTGAACAAATCAGCATGTTGACATTGAAAAGAGTTCATAAAAAGAGACAAAGGGGAAAAATTTAATAACACAAGAAATATTCTAACTTATAAAACAATCTACTTAACATCGAGAAGTATAAATTATAGGAATCTATCAATAAATTCTGCATCAATTCTCAACTTAACCCTAATATCATTCATTCATGCTCTACATGTTGATCTCCCTATCTATATTTTGGGATTTGGGATAAAATGACATTTTTCAGAAACAGATGAAAAATGGAACTGAAACAGCAATATGTTTGTGACTTTCACACAAATTTGTAAACTATATTTTAGAAGAAAACATCATTAGTCATGACTTTTTAAACAAATCTCTATAAATGTCTGTAGACACATAACAAAAATCAGACGATTCATTCTTATGATTTGTTCCTGGCTGTGTCACATAATGGCTAGATCGGGTTGGACAGTGAGGTACTACATCTGGGCCTTTATAACTTCAGATAACAATAATAATGAGGATACCTATTATCATGATAGTAACTGATCCACTCCTTGGGATGTGATGAAACAATCTACAGAATCTGTAGAATCACACCTGACATGTGGCTTAATCAATTCAACACCTTTTCAGAATGATGGTGTTAACCATAAGAACTGTATAATTGAAGAAGTGTCACCATAATCACCAAAAGGCATTGGGACATCAGCTAGACCTTGAAGATGTGTGGATCCTATCACGTCCTCAACTTCTGTTAAAACAGCTTCCAACATTCTGGCAGGCAGTATTTTTAAGAAATACAGATGTAATTAGGAATTAGGAATGGTCTTTACTGACCAAACCTTGAGTGTTAAAACTGTCTTAAAACAGAAGATTGGCAGATTTTTGACACTTGAGATCTTTAGGTAGACTTGCTGACAGTTGCAGAGCAGTGTTCTTTCTTCAGACCTAGTGAGGAAAAGGCAGGCTATCAAGAGGACCTTGGCTGCCTTGTGTGGACCTTGATAGACTAAATCCCTGAGTTCTCCTTCTTTGTATTATTTGTGCCTGACCTTTCTACAGCAAATCTAAATTCAAGTTGGCCCTTGACCTCCACAGTTTTGTTGTCCTGTGAGTGACAGACAGGCACACTTGATAGAAAGGCAAATACAAAGCAGTTTATTTTCCTCCTAAAAGTCATTTCTGTAAGTACAGCAGTGTTCCTTTTTTGGAGGCGGGGGAGATTTATGTCCCTGTATCTAATAAGATTTGTCCAGTTTGTATGTTTTCAAAGAGTCAAGTCTCTTTCTCAAAATAGATAGAAATCATTAGTTAGGGTTCCTAACCAGTCTGGAAATCTAACAGGCAAGATCAACACCACAGCATTTGCCTTAAAATGAATAAAAGAACACAAAGTTCTGAGAGTCCATTCTTTTAAGTCAGATGTTCAAAGAGAGTATACCTTTTAGCAATAATGCTTAGTCTCTAAAGGACTCTCCAAATCATGTTAACCAGTTTAGCATATATATTTCCCTTATTTAGAGTCATATAGAACCTTGCGTTGTTTAGATTTTCAAATTACCACCTTCTCAAATTCTATCTAACACTTGCTACCTGGCCTGGCGTGGTGGCTCACGCCTGTAATCCCAGCACTCGGGAGGCTGAGACAGGAGGATCGTTGTGAGTTCGAGACCAGCCTGGGCTACAAAGTGAGCTCAAGGCCAGCCTGAATGGCATAGTGAGACCCTGTCTCAAAAAGACAAGGGCTGAGGATACAGCTCAGTGGCCTAAGCACCTGCCTGGCAAGTGCAAGATTGTGAGTTCAATCCCCAGTGCCACAAAAAAAAAAAAAAAGCTACCTGTTTTTTAACAGAATAGTAAAACAAAAGTTCACAAACTTACTTTTCAAATAATACTTGTTACTTACACTTATTTAACAAAAATTTATATTTGAAAATATTTTTGTAAGTTCTTAAATACAACAGATGTGTTTAGTAAACTAATATGAACAATCATCAGTTTCTACCTGAAGGAAAGAAGTGGTCATATTTCTAGTTTACAATGATAGTAAGATAAGGACCAAACAGAATCCCTTTACTCAGCAGCAAAACAATTAAAGCATTTTTAGTTGTTGTTTGATATCAATTTCACATATATTTCATGTTTTAGGGAAAAAAATGATAAAGCAAACCACAGAATTCCAGAAGCCAGCAGTGTATTGGTAATTCTTTGCCACAGTTGTTCAAAGTGAACAATTCGAAACCTTTCTGCTGTGCTCGCTTCAGCAGCACATGTACTAAAATTGGAACAATACAGAGATTAGCATGGCCCCAGCGAAATGCTTCTGCTGAGGAGTCACACTGGGAGAATTTGCACCTGACTTATCGAGGAAATAATCATGCTACAAGTGGAAACCCAGAAACTGGATGTCTTTTCTAAAGCATTTGTGGAGGGTATGTGTGCTTTTTACAGGAGTTATGTCAGATATTTATAGGTGGTGCCTTCAAACTCCAAGATTCCATAAGCTTTGGGGGTTAAGAGTATAGTAATACAAATAAACCTTTGGGAAAATATGAGTAGAATGGGTAAACAAACTAAATAGGGTAGTGAAACTCTACAAAATGGAAGAATACAGAATATCTGCATATGAATCCAGCCAAACAGTCATTGTCAACCTTTCTTGCCCTCTTTTGTATTATTATAGGGCTCATTCAAGCATCACTAAGTATGTGTATTAGTGAGCTGTACTTACTCTTTAGTAGACTGCCTAGGTCACAACTGTCATTATACTTCTTAGCAAAGAGAGTTCTACATTAGAGATCCTTTTGCACAGAGGAAGCCCAAATTGCTATCATATTTTAGAAAGTTATTTCACTTGCTAAACATGTACTATGTATCTGTATACATGTGTACATATATCAGGGACCTCCAAACTGTCATGCATGTGCACATTCCAGGAGTTGCCAAGATAATCCACTGGGGTATAAACAAAACCAGTGTTTCATTTGCAGACTTATCAAAAGTTAGAATCCTGAGTTTAAGCCTTACTAACATTTACTACACGGATTGATGCAGGTCATATAGTTAAGTGTAAAGCATGCGCTGGGAAAAAAGCAAAGGAAGAATGAAGGTCCTACCAGAAGCAGGGACTGAATGTCACAAAGATGTTAGAAGGTGATCTTCCAGATGTTAGAAGGTAACCTTCCATTAAATGTGTTTATGGAACACATTTTTTTGTTTTATTATTTAACTTAAATAATCCTCACAAAGTTGATACATACTTTTAAAATTCCTTACAAAGAAACTATGGATAGTCAATAATATTTAAAGTATAAGTACATGTGATTAACAAAAAAAAAGTCAGTTAATAATTCTTCCACTGAGAAACTTCTTTTACCACTTCCATTAAAGTGTAAAATATTAACCATATAATGAGAGAAATAAAATACCCAAACTTAAATGTTATCAAGAAGAATATTTACAGTATGAGTTTGCAAATACAGCCAGTGATAGCCTCACAGAAAGTGCATATTTTGTCTTCAAATTATAGCATATTTTGGCCTAAAGTTATTGTACTGAGCAAGATATTGAGGAATAAACCAGCACAACACCAATGATAAGATTTTAGTGGAAGAAAAATGAAGCTATTTTTGTACCATAATTTAAGAAAAAACATTTTTCCTCTCCTTTGATACTCCATATGTGTGTATATATAAATATGGCTCAAAATACTAGTGATAATTTTATTGATAAAGACTACATATCACATACATACATAATAAAGTATATATTTATGTATGCATATATGTGGGTATAATAACCCTGATTTAGAAACTTATGTTTAACCGTAAATCCTTAAGTATTTATAGGACTTTTGAACTCATGTTAACCAATTGAATGTATACATTTTCCCTTTTTCGTGGTCATATTGATCCTTGTGTTCTTTTGCTAGATTTTTAGGTTACCATCTCTTTGAATTCTATAAAAAAAAAACTATCTTTAAAAAAAAAAAACCAGTACAAAAAGTTCACGAACTTACTTTTCAAATAATACTTGTCCCTTATGCTTAACAGCAATTTATATTTGCAAATATTTTAACTGTAAACCAAACAATTTGTATTCCAAACTCTCAACAATTACATTCTATCAATCCATTCTCTCAATTCTGAGACTAATTTATGCAGATGCAGCTCCAATAGCTATTTCTATCAGATGAATACCTCTAGGCCAAAGCAACAGTCTCATCTATATTCATTATTGTCCTAAATTACAGAGATTGAAGACACATAACCCATGAAGCCACATGGTGATGTTTCCATGTAACACTTCCCAATTGACTCAAATAGATTGTGTTTACACATATGATTAAAGAATTGAAAAAAATAAGGAAACAGAAGACCAGCACCTAATACCAATAAAGAGATGACACGACTGTATTTGAATATCATGATTTATTCATATTTATTTAGATGAGTATTTAGTAGAGTAGACATAAAACACCAGTTTTCAATGTCTTTGGCAACAGTAAAATAACAAAGCCCACTTTTACTTTTGTTACTTCTTGCACAACTTAATTAGAACTACTTTCAAAGTATTAGGCCACCAACTGGGATCCTTCTACATTGTTTGGGCTTTGTGTTTTTGTTATGAGAATTATATTTGCTGAATTTTTTAAGTCTAAATTTCTGTGCTTATACAACTTGCCTTTATTTTTAAAGAAAACTATTGAAAAGTTTAAATTTGAATTAAAAACATTAAAACATTTAGCATTCATGGAATTGCAGGGGTTGTATGCATCAGGAACTTAATTCTTTTCAAAAAATTATTTAAAGAGCATTTCATTTTTTTAATTTTAATTGTATTTTGCTTAACCCAACAAATCCAACACAAAATTCAAAATAAAAATGATGTATTTTGTATTTATTGCACAAGTCTTAAAAAATTGTATCACAATTCAAGTTGACCATGTATCTACTTGTGAATAACATTGGTAGCTTGTGGTTTGTATATTAGATAATGTAGGTCATCTATTCTACTTAATAGAATTTTAGATCATGAACTTTCATTTTCTTTTCATGACCATTAACACATATGTATATTATAAATTAATGGAATTTGCTGTGATATTTCTACACTCCTACATATTATGCACAGATCATGTCCATCCACCAGTCTTCTGCAGTCCACCCCTGCTCTTTTCTCTACCTCCTCCTGTTGGCCTTCTTCCCAGTCCCTGATAGATTCTTTTCTAGTTTTGGTTCATTGGTTTTGTTTTGTTTTGTTTCTTATACTTTTCATATGTGAGAGAAAACATGCAATACTTGACTTTCTGTGTTTGGTTTATTTCATTTAACATAATGTCCTCCAACTCTACCTATTTTCCTACAAATGACAGGATTTCCATTAGGGAGATTTTTGCCCTCATGCATACAAGAAATTCCATTAGAAAATTTATTAGTATGGTGTTTTAATCAGCACAGCCTTAATAATCAATTTTAGTAAATATATATCAAATCTCAAAAGAAGCAACTTCTCCACTCTCATATCAAAGACAATTTATTTTCCCATTGTTCTCTTCTTCTTAAGTATGATTTTTTGTAACAATATTAATAGTAATAGCTCAATAAAGTAGCCCAATTAATGACTACTAGGTTCAATCAACTCCTGATGATACTACAGATTTAACCTTGAAATTTTCTAATTCCTAGGGGAAAAACCAACTTAAATACCACTTTTAAAAAAAGGAAATAATGCCCCATACTATCAAGTATTTAGTCTAAACTTAAATACTAAAGTGATGTTCAAAGTGAAATGTCAAGAAGAAGGAGATATTAAGAAAATCTACACTTGAAAAATATATGTGCCAAATCATTCACCCAGTATCTGAGACTTTTTATTTCTTTCTTAGCGAAAAAAAGATCATGGATGAGAAAGAGAGAGACAGACAGAGACAGAGAAGACACTGAGACTGAGAAGTGACAGAGACTGAGAGACAGAGAAAGAAATCTGTGTTCAAATTCTGGAGTATCTCTTCTAGTGGGAGAGTCAGAATGGCACATGTTGAGTTACTACTATGGTCTTAATATGTCTTTCCAAAATTCATATTGAAATCCAATCCTCATTTTGATGATATTAAAAAGTAAGGTTTTTGAGAAGTGATTAAATCATGAATATTTCATCCTCACAAATAAGATTAGGCCTCTATAAAAAGGCTGAAGTGAATGGCCTTGCCTTCCACCATGTAAGGACATGGCAATGAAGCCCCCAAATTGAGAAAAATAAATTCATTTTCTAAATCAGTACATATACATATCACGTCTTGATCCTTTTTACTTCCCCTTTCCTCCCCCACCTTCAATCTCCCTCCACCCCCAGGTCCTCTTCCTATCTCCACAAACATGTATCTCTCAATTTCCTAACATCTATACCTTATTTTTTTCTGAATTATTTATTCTTTGGGTTTTTCATAGAACAACCATGCTGTATTTAACCTTCTGTGTCTGACTGATGCACCTTTGAGACCATAATGCTAAGAGAAATAAATTTCTATTACTTTGAAATACCCAGTCTAAGTTTTTCTTTAAAAATAACATCCAAATTAACTCAGTTATCTATTTTTAGTTCCTTTATCTGCATAGGCAATAACATATTCATGGTGACTGAGAATTCAGTGAGATACTACTTGGAAACAATCTAGAACAGTATCTATCATCTAGTGAGGACTTCCTAGTTTACGTGGTTCATAATTTAGCCAAAAAGTTGGAGAAAAAGGAAAGAAGGATAGAAAGTAGGAAGGGAAGAAAGAAGGGAAGGAAAAAGTGTAAGAAAGGAACAAATGTAAAAAGGAGGGAAGGATGAAGGGAGGGAAGGAAAGATGGAGGTAGGAAAAAAGGAAGGAAGGACTCTTGAGTACTATTTTAAACAAATAAAATTTTTCGTTTCCTGTAAAATGTTACAGTATTTTTAGAAATGAAATTTAACAACATTTCATTTTACTTTTACAAGGTTAACAGTATTAGAGTTAACATACTTCTGAACTATCCTAAACATGTCCTATATCTAGTGGTATCTCAAAGAAAATGTTTGATAAAATGTAGTGCTATAGATTTATTACATTATATGTTAGTCCAACCCCTATACTTCACACAAATGCAAAACCATAATCATGTTCTCCAGGTAAAAACTGTACAATAACTTTGTATACTGAAATATTACTAACTCAGTTTATGAAGATCATGTATCAGCTGGCTGATTTTGCCTTTATGATGTACATTAACATCATTTTCAAACACGACCGTGCACTTAAATATGTTCATCATTCTTCCAGTATCTGTTGATTCACAGTGTCTTGGTTACTTTTCTCTTGTTGTTGAGAAAAAATACCTGATGCCCAAAGTGAAGGAAGGAAAGGTTTATTTAGCTTACAATTTTTGGAGGTTTCAGTCCATACTCAGCTGGCTCCAAGGCAGGTTGGCATGGCTGAGGGGCAGCTGTTCATGGCAACTGCAAGCATTAAGAGTGAAAAGGCAAAAGGGGGAAAAACAAGCCCTCTTCCCTCCCTTATATTGTGTGCCAGCTCCACCTCTGGGCAGCTGCAGCACTCACACTGCCAATCCCAGTGCTAGACAACAAACCAATCGCAAACACTAGATTCAGCCATCTCTATGACTGCATAAGGCTTGGGGGAACCACCTAGACATAAACCGTAACACACAGTAAGCATTATTAGTTGTAAAATTCATTTTAATTGCAGAAATATGAGAATTCAGTCTAAAGAGCAAAGAGTCACCTTGTTACAATTTAAAACTAAATGCTAAATGAAATAAGTAGTCACAGCAAAGCAAGTACTGATGGCATGGTTCCACTTGTATAAGATGCATAAAAGTCAAATGCATAGAGTTAAAGAGGGAAATGAAGCTGGGTTTGGTGGCCCATTCCTGTAATCCCTAACACTCAGGAGGCAGATGCAGGAAGATTGCTATAAGTTTGAGACCAGACCAGGCTACACAGTGAATTTAAGATCAGCCTGGACTATATAGCAAGACTGTGCCTCAGAAACAAAAAAGAAAAGAAAAGAAAAGAAAAGAAAAGAAAAGAGTCAAATATTGGTGCTAGTAACTGAGAAAGGAAGGGGAAATGAAAAGTTACTAGAATATAGGCATGAATTTTCAATTAAGAACATGAATTAGTTCTAGATATCTGCTGTACAACATTGTCCCTATAATCAACAGTACAGTACTGTATACTATAAAGTTTTATATATTTGTGATATTAACTGTTCTTTCCACAATAAAATAAAATATGCAAAAATAATCCATAGACTAGTCCCTGCAGTGAGCTCACTATAGCTCCTCAGTGAATACAACCTATTTCCCTTTTTAAAAAAAAGTAAACTAGGCCAAAGTCAAGTTTCTCAAGTCACGTGATTCCACTCTCAAAAATGAAATTTCCAGTGTTTAAACCACAGACTTCCATGTAAGAAATATGAGGTATTATCCTATTTGAAGTGTCTATTATTCTATAATCTTTATATGCTTTCCTCTTCATGCTTCGTGTCCCAAAATTTAAAAGTTTGTAAGATATTGATTGTATGATTTACCTCACAAAGCACTCTTTTAAAAGCTTTGTTAAAACTCTGGATAAGTATCTGTATTTTTCAAATTAGTTGATTCTAGATAGCAGCAAATTAGGTATATAAAATAATATATAGATAGGTCATTAATCTTTCCTTCTTCAAGACCCAATTAAAGTAAGCTGACTTGATCCACCTCCTCCCACCACACCCCATTGTGGGAAGGAACCCCCTGAGGCCAGGCAACAGGCAGAGAAAGCCAGATCATCTGTCTCTGCAGAAGGCAATCTCAGACCTCCAGCCCACACAGAACAAATCTGGGAGATACAGTCATGGAAGAAAATGGAGGTCATACACCTCAAATCTCCAAGAGGATAATAACAGAAATAAAGAAACAGCTTCATGAACTGTAAAAGTAATCAGATCAGAAATAATATCTCAGGTGAAAGAAGAAATGAAAAACATAATGAAAGAATTCCTAAGAATATCCAGAGAACACTTAGATAAAAAAGAAGAGCATAAGAAAATGTTGGAAACCTTGAATGAACAATATAGAAAGGAATTACATTGCATGAAAAAGATTCAAAAAGATATCCAGGAAAGTAAAAAGTTGATCAAAAGCTGGAAAAACTGCTTGAAAGAGACTGAAAATAGATTTTCAGACCTTGAAGACAGGATTGCAGCTAGCGATTGCAAAAGGAAAGATATTTTAAAAATAACAACGATTCGGGAAATAACAACTCAATGGCTGCAGGATGATGCAAAGAGAAATAATTTAAGAGTGATACGCATTAATGAAGAAGCAGGGGTCAACACAAATGAAATAAAAAATGCTATTTACAGAAATAATAGCAGAAAACTTCCCAAACATGGGAAGTGGATCTGGTATACACATAAGTGAGGCATATAGAACCCCAACTAGCCATAACCAAAGTAAATCTACACCCAGACACACAATAATCAAGATCCCAGAAATTCAGCACAAGAACAGAATGTCAAAAGCTGTTAGAGAAAAGAAAAAGATCACCTATAAAGGAAAACACATCACAATCACAACAGACTTCTCAACACAAACCATCAAGTCAAGAAGAGTTTGGAGTGAAGTGTTTCAAATCCTGAAAGAGTACAACTTCCAACCCAGATTGATGTACCCTGCAAAACTATGTTTCAAAACTGATGGAAAAATGAGATACTTCCATGGTAAAGAGCAATTGAAGGAATTCATGACCACCAAACCAACACTACAGAGAGTGCTGAAGGATATCCTAGAGAGAGATAAAAATGACTCTGGGTCCACAAACAACAGCAGAGGAGGACTGCCAAACAAGACAGGCAATTGAATGAAGAGGAAAAGTAGAAGGCCCACAACAATAGCATGGCAGAAACAAACCAGTGTTTCCTGGTTGTAACCAGTAGTGCAGACGGCCTCAATTCGGCAATAAAAAGAAACATAGGGAGAGTGAACCAAGAAACAAGACCCATTAATATACTGCATATAAAAAACATTTAACTGAAAAGGTAATTCATAGACTGAAAATCAAAAGGGAGAAAACAATTGATCTGAGTGACAGAAGACCAGAAAAAAGCATGGGTAATTAGCCCAAAAACCGCAGAATGGATATAAAAGATATGGCATTTTCATACAATGGAAAGCTACCCAGCTACAAAGTAGGATAATCTTGAGGTACTTTGGCTGCAACTACAGATCATGTTCATGGATGAAACAGTTTGAACTCATGGGTGAACACTAGTATAAAAAACAGGAGTTAGTGGGATCCAAAAACACAATAGATATTATAAAAGTTAAAGGGGAGGAAACACCTAGGAGAAGAAAGTAGTAACCAATATTTATTTCTTATTGGCTTGTCTTGAACTCT
This sequence comes from Cuniculus paca, assembly GCA_004365215.1. Taxonomy (NCBI): domain Eukaryota; kingdom Metazoa; phylum Chordata; class Mammalia; order Rodentia; family Cuniculidae; genus Cuniculus; species Cuniculus paca. The sequence continues at coordinate 12,563 of RJWT010027624.1, forward strand.
TGTAATGTTTTCACAATTTTTTTAGGTTTGGCTCTGTTATGTCTTGTTTTGTTAGATTTTACAGTGTCAGATGGTATGGTCAGCTAGTTTGAACATAATGGGATGTATTATGGTAACCATGGCTGGTTTCCTATTATCTCATTTTGTAGTCCTATCATGCTTTCATTCTTCTGGTTAATTGGTTTTACTCTGTTCTGTTTTGTTTGATTTTATTATGTATGATGGTGATGTGAACAGCTATTTTGAAGAAAAAGAGACATTATAGTAACCATTGTCAATTTCCTATTATCTGGTTTTGAAGTCCTGTAATGTTTTCATTCTTTTGTTTTGATTGGTTTTAGTCCATTTCTTATTATTTGATTTCACTGTGTATGAGGGTATGGACAGCTATTTTGAAGAGAACAAGAGACACTAGGGAAGCCATTGTTGATTTCCTACTGTCTTGTTTTGAAGTCCCATAATGCTCTCATTCCATTGTTTTGATTGGTCTTATACTATTTTGTTTTGTTGGATTGTACTGTGTGTGAAGGTATGGACAGCTATTATGAAGAAAATGAGACATTATGGTAGCCACTGTTGATTTCCTGTTGTCTTGTTGTGAGGTTGTGTGTTACTTGCATTGTTCTGTTCTGATTTGATTTGTTCTGTTTTGTTCTGTTTTGTATTGTTTTATTCCCTTTAAAATAAAAAATAAAGTAAGCTGACTTTCCTTTTCTAAAAGTTTAAACTTTTTCTTTAAATGCCAATATAAATTTTAACCAAACTGTTAAAAAAAAAAAACAAATAATATGATTAGTATTTGTTGAATTAAAATAAAACACAGTACTTTCTACTACTGAGGTTATACATATATATATTGCTAAGAGATGGGGGACACATTAGAAAATACATAATTAGCATTAAAGCAACTTCAATTTCATCAGAGGAGTAAATAAGGAATAAGGGAATATACATAAAACTAGACTTCATGGCAGAATTGGAAAAGAAGCAGAAGAAAAGCAATTTAGAAAGGCTTAGAGTTAAGTGTCAGATATAGGAAAATATTGCTGGCTGAAAATCTATGACAAAGAAAGATGAGGAAAATGAGTACACTCTGGCCAGAAGGGAAGAAATTCCAGGTACTGAGGACAGAAAGTATCTTCTCAGAAGCAGGAAAATACAAGTTCTGTCATGGAAGAGGGCCAAGATTTGATGGCATCCACAGTAAGCAGGGAAGTATTGAGGCATGAGACTCTGCCAGTTATCATTGTGTTTGTAAACAAGAAACAAAAGACCATGATAAAATACATCACATTAGAAGATGTTTGTTTTTTTCACAAATCTAGAAATCTGGAAGCAGGCAGGTGTCCGTATTGCTTCAGTAGCTCAAGGTTATTTATCATAGCCAACATCTCAGTATTCTGATTTTTCCCTTAATGATTTTTATCTTTGTGTTTGCTGAGACATGAATAAAATGAGATTATCAGGTGTCTCTTCATCTTGATCACAAAGTCAAAAGGAATTCCTAACTGAAGGTCATAAAATAACACCTAACAACAGTCTAAGAGAGTAAACAATCCAGGACAGTTGTGAGTGCTCTTCAAAGATTAAGTGGAAAAGAACAGGTATGTGTGTCCAAGGAATTATCTACAAGTGGCTCAAGATAAATGGAACAGTAATCTATTTTAGATACTTGTCATTTCTATGGCCTCTTTTCCCAGCTTATCTCCTATCTTTTGTTCTCCACTAGAATTTAAAGAAACTTTTTAAAAAGATTCAACCTGTGATTTTTTTCAACTTAAAAAATATGGGGAAAGTGTTTTCCCTAAACACCTTGAGAGAGGAGGAAATACTATGTGATTCCCTTGGTGTCAGGGATCGGTGAACTACAGGAAATCCAAAAAGAAGATAAAATGCAAATCACAGGGTTTACCTAGAAATTCTCTGCACTATGATAAACATCAGAGGATCTACATTTGTGCTTTCATATATCCTTTTCAAAATTAATTTAAGAAAAAATTTAGGCTCTTTGTAAGCCTAGCACAAATATAAAGGGATATAGGATTGGGAATGCTCAGTTGATGAGATTTATTAATATGGACCTTCTCTGACACCATTCAGCCTTACCCATAACAATCAGGGTAAATTCTGATTCAGCAGATCTTCCCAAAAATATATTTTTAGGAAACACTATAATGAATCAACAGGATCTAAAACCTCCAAAACTTCAGTACACATCAAAGTTAAAGTGTTACATTCTGAACCTCAATTAAGTATGGAGTACTGCACTATATGAGCTCAACATGCTACTAAACCTACTTGAATCTGGAATACTGGAATATTCGTCACTTCCTCACTCAGTAGCCCTAGGAAGAATATCTAAGATAACTTGTTTGAAATTATATCAACTACCCACTATAAAGAAAATGTTCACTAAAGTTCCTTCCTTCCTCCCTCCCTTATAAGAAAAAAATGTGAGAAAAATGGATGGGGCATATCCAAAATCAGTGAAAAATAAACAAAGGCATACCTCTTAACATATGCTTTGAATTAATAAAAGAAAGAAAAAATTAGTCAAGATCCAAAAACATGAATATTTTTAATCATGTAAGCAAACATTCAAGTACAGTCTGGAATCATAAGATTCCTCTGTACTTGGCTGACACATTTGTTATTTTATTAGAGTCTTCCACTCATTCAGCATTATAACTGTCATAACATTTTATCTTCCCTTTCCTTGAATATATGGTTCAAGAATTTTACACTCCTTATCAAGTAAACCTTATGGCATCTATGTCATGAGTATATATACTTATTTGAGTTTATACTACCCACTTTCTCACATTTCTTAATTGGAACAGAAGCATCTGGTTCATGTACTAAGATTTTTCTCTTGTTTTAACATT
>RJWT010027625.1:0-15449 GCA_004365215.1 Cuniculus paca
CAATAAAATGGGCAGCCCAATTTTTCCATGTTTCTTCCTTTCAGATCAGGCATCCCTCACCTGTGCCAGAGAGTTTAACAAAGGAACGGGACTCATGCTGCAGTTCATCGCAGGAGATGTGTCAGGGGAGAGCAGAAGGCAGGGAAAGACCAACATTGAGGGAGAGGTTTTAAAACACATAATGATTTCATGTCAAAACACAATTTCCCAGTGTCAGTGCACTGCTCGGTAAGCACAAGGGAAAAGGGAAGTGATTGAAAACCCTTGGAATGAGAATGTGCCGTGGATTCTGGAACATTGATGGATGGTCTCGAAAGGGGAGATGGATGGATTATGATTTTCGGGAGGGATCATTACACGCTGAGTCCATGAACAGAACTGCCTGGCATTTGGGCACTTCAGTGCAAGAGAAACCCAGTTGGATGATCCTGATTCATTAGCCTATTATCCCAAACCAAGCCATACCACTGCGCCAGTCAGAAGGGGGGCGGGGGGGCAGGTCGAGATTTGGTGCTCAGCAAGCACTTGTCAGTTGAATGAAACAGAACAGCTGGCCCAGGCCACCGTCTCTGGATCTAAATAGCTGTTGTATGGCTGCAATAGATCACTTGCCCTGCCAGTGTCACTCTGGCTAAAGCAATCAGAGAGCAGACCTGGAGTCAGGTTGTTCACCCACCGGGGTGGAGGTGGAGGGCCAGAGGGTCTGACAGCTGCTCCTTTGGCCCAAGGACTAGACAGGACTGGGAAGGGGTTGACTTAGAGAGGCCAGAGCCGGGGAGAGGGAGGCAGGCATTGAGTGTAAATTACAAAGGGAAAAAGGTCAGAGACCAGAGAGGCAGCATCAAGGGTTAGGAAGGAGATGGGAAGTAAGTTCCACAGGGGCCAGAAAGATCAGAGACAGACTAGGGACAGTGGTTTGGCAGAGCAGGTCAGATTGAAGACTGAGACAGATGTGAAAATACTGACAACTGCTCCTAAGTGGTGCCAGCTGTATACATCAGAGGTGGACTTATTACTTCCAGGACCAAGCAAAAGTTGAAGGAGCCCCAGCCTTGCCTGCCTGCCCCAACCCCAAGGCCAGGAACTGGAGTAACAATAGCACACTCTCTGCTGGGCTCCTAAGGGAAGCTGCAAACCTGTGAGACTGAAATTTAAGAAGAACAAGAATCCATTTTCCACACTTCCTTCCCTGGTGCACATAGGCATTCCTGTATCACCAACAGCACCCTGCAGCAGGCCCACGTATGCCCACCTTCAGGTGGACATAGCTGTCTGTCCCTTCCATTCTCCCATTCTCCCATTCTCCTAACTCCTTCATCTGGCCTCATGGATCCTTGATGTTCTTTGCATTTCTCTACCACTGTCTTCTGCATCTTTGACAAGGTTTTTTGTTCCTGGCCTTTCACTCCACATTCTCTTATCACAAGTGAGTTGTCATCTGTCCCATTCACTCCTGGTTCTACTATGAACTGATATGACTAAATCAATGTATATTGAGATGCTAATGCCAGACAGAGGTGGATGCATAAACCTTCCCTGCTGACACATTTACCATGTTTATTTGGTAATGTGTTTACTATGTTTCTTTGGGACAATGGTACATAGATGTTTTAGGAGAAAGGAGCAGATGGTGGTGGAAAGCTCCAGCCTCGTAGCTCCTAGGAGAGACCTTCCGGCACTACTCAAGTTAGTCAGGGGATGTGTTCATCACTGACAAGTGAGCTGATAAAGAAGTCACCAGGGATCCAAGAAGGAGCACAACAGAAAAAGGGGATAGGTTCTCTGTCCTCTTGGGATGGTCAGGCTATTTGGTGAGCACCAATGACACCTGCCAGGACCAGGTAGATGGTAACAGCATCTGACACAAACTGGGTCACTGTCTCTGTGCCCTGTGAGCCTTGTGGCTGCAGCCAGCCTGAGAAAGAAAGGGCCCTAGAGTCATCTGAAGACACATGCACTGAAGTACTCTGTAAGGCCTCAAGTGCTCCGTGGAGGTCCAACAATGTTACTGCAAGGAGGAGTAGAAGGAGGAGGATATCATTTGAAAAGGTTTCGCACATCACTGGGCATTTGCCCAATGCCCACAGGTGTTAAGCCCCATAGAAGGTATGGGACCCAACTGATACATGCTGAAAGTGTAAAGCACATTTAGACTTTGGAGACATACACAAAAGGAATGCAAAATAGCTCATTAGTTTATTGCATGTTTATTGTATGCTGAGACACCCATTTGAATATAAAGGATTAATACATTATTGAGGGCTGAGGGTTTAGCTCAGTGGCATAAGCGCCTGTCTGGCAAGCACAAGGTCGTGAGTACAAAAACATAAACAAATAAATAAATTTTATATATATGTATATTATTGAAATTAACTTTACCTATTTCTTTTATTTACTGTATGTGGCTATTAAAAATGCTTAAAGCATATTCAACTTGCATTTTATTCTCATTGAACAGCTCTAGTCATGCAATGCTCTCCAGAAGAATTTTCGGCAAGACAGACATTCTAGACCTGTGATGTCCAATACATTAGCCACTAGCCACACACGCCACTGTGGTTCTGATCTAGAATGTGCCCCCAAAGCCTCAGGTGCTCAGAGGCAGGCCTTGTGGAAGGCGACTGGGATATGGGCACCCATGGCTGACTTGCTGTTAGGACCCGGGGCCCAGTTAGATGCAGGTCACTGGGGGCATGACGTGAGAAGCAGATTTCCCTGTCTGGCTCTTCCCTTCTCTCTCTGTTTTCTGGCCACATGATATGCACAGGGCCCTCCACCCAGACCCTTCCACCATGCCATTTCTGCTCTGCAACCAGCCAACTACGGACTGAAATCTCTAAAAACTGTGAGCCCAAATAGACTGCTCTTCCTCTAAATTACAGGTGTCTGGTATTGTGTCTTAGCAAGAGGAAGGTGACTAGGACACATGGCTATTGAGCATTTGAAAAATGGTTTGTGTGACTGAGGAAATGAGTTTTTAACTTTTTGCTACTTTGATGAAGTTAGATTTCAGTAGTCATGTGTGGCTGGTGGCTGCCATATTGGACAACACAGATCGGGCGGGGTGGGACTTGGTTAGAGCAGGAGTTCTGTGCCCTAGCTGCATGTTGGATACTTGTGGCAATTTTAAATGGCACAGAAGCAAAACACACCCTCAGAGCTCCTCTGTCATTGGTATGGGGTAGAATCTGAACACTGTTGTGTTGAAAATGCTCCCCAGAGGGTCTTAAAAAATAGCTAAGATGCAGAGCCAATAAGTTATGAAAAACAGGCAAAAAGATGAGGATGGGAGTTGCTATTCAGTGAGTTGCTATTGTGCCAAAACTTTGTGTTGCTTCATCTGACCTTCATAATAACGCTGTAGTGCAGGTATTGTTACCATCATCATTCCCATTTTACAGATGTCAAAACTGAGGCTCCACCAAAGTCACCCAGCTACAGAACGGCAGAGATGGGATTAGAACCAGAATGTGCAAAGGCCCAAGCAGTCCCCCGGCGTCTACAGACAGAAGGACTGAGCAGATTCAGAGGGCTCAGGTTGCATTACTGGACCTGGGGCAGCCTTGGCAAAGCAGGACTCTCCCAGCCTGGGCAGACCCAGAGATGCCTATCTTTCCCTCCTTCCCCTGTGCACAGCTGAGCAGGGCTGGGTTGGCCGGGAGCTCTGCGTCCCCAAGGAAACGCAAGATAAGCCGACAGCCCGACAGCCCGTAGCTCTGACAACAAAGACATCCACGTGGAGCTGAGAAAAACACTTCAGAAGGCTAGAAGGGCTGACAGCCGGGGCCCCTGCCCCTCCCGGGGTGTCTGCAGGGAGCCATCGTCACCAGGCAGGATCCTCAAGCCCCCATGATGCCTGGTGTTGTCATTTAGGACATCAAAGTGTTCCTTTGAGCTAAAAACACCGGAGGGGTCTTCGGAGGATTCCAAGAGCTGGGAGAGTCCTGCGTGCCCAGAATAGAGATGGCAGTGACTGGCGAGGGCAGCCCTGGGCCCTGAGGGCTTGTCCCCTGGGGGACGAAGGGAGGACACCACCCCCTGTCCAAGCCCTGACTGCCAGGAGCCCTTGCCAAGTCCTCATTGTACCATGCGTGTGCAGGGCATGCAAGGAGCGAGGTAAGTGAGGCGGCTGGGTGGGTGAGTGGGGGTTCAGCCTTGAGGAGAGAAGTGCAGTTTCTTCTTTAACCTTGGCTCACCTCTCAAATGGGATGTTTTTGTTTCCTAAAATTAAACATGAGGGTACGTGTTCCCTCGGCCTCTCTACTTTAGTAAACGATACAGTGGGAAGAATGCAAGAGAAACTCCTACTGAGTCCTGGGTGCTGAATCCTGGTTCCACTGTAGACACACTGCCCAGTTCCTCTGCAGTTGGGCGCCTCGAGGCATAGGCACCCAGTAGGCACACGGATGGGAGGTATTAGGGAACATCTTCTAATTCAGCAAAGCTAGAGTGCTTGTCTAGCATGCAGGAGGCCCTGGGTTCCATTCGCAGCACAAGGGAAAAAGAGTTTAGAAAAACACTGGGCACCTGCTTTATCCCCACTTGGGGCAGAGGCCGAGCCCCACCCCCTGCCCTCTGGGCTGCCAGCTTAGTAGAGGGAGCCAAGTACACAAATAGCCATTGCACATGGAGACTCTGAGAGGAGAAGGATTCGGTGGCAGGGTCACAAGACACCTCCAGGAAGAGGAAACCAGGGGCTAGGCCAGCAGGTGAGCAGGGGCAGAGGACCCAGACCTGGTGGAACTATTTTTCAGATTATTCCAACTTCTCTCAGAAAGAAACCAAGCTGAAAGTGAATTCCTAGCATACACAGGGCCCATTGGGAAGTCACCTCACTCTTCCAGGGGTCTCCCTTGCTCCAAACCCAGGCCATGATCCTATGGGGATGAGATTTCTGAGGAAAGGTAGGTGGGCACTCCTCGAAAAGGAGGGGCTCACACTTCACAGATGAACGCTGGGGTTAGGAGACCCTGGGGTTAGGATATCTCCCCTTCCAAGTGACCAGAACCCAGCTTGAGACCAGGGCTGGATGGGAAATTGCAGGAAATAAAGACAGGAACCCGGGATCTAGGGAGCCCTCAGGTTAACACTGAGGGCCTAGACATCCCGGGGCTCCCCTGCATGGTGGAAGACAGGGAGGTGCAAGGAGAATGTGACCATGGGGAGCCAACAGCAGTGCACGCAGGGGCTGGAGGAGGCCAGTGGCAGGTGCTCTGTCCAGCCCTGTGTGCACTGTGGGGAGGGGTGAACCCAGCACCCGCTGCTCCCAGCCCCAAAAGAAGCCCATAAAGGGGAAAGGCATGGGAGGAAGCAGGAAGAGGGCACCTGTCAGTGTCTTGGTGAGTGACAGCCTTCAAGGAGGAGGGGGCTGGGAGCTGCTTTTCCCAGGGTTGCTTTCGCACACTTAGCTGCCTGCTGTCACTGAGCTGGGGTTGGGGCAGTTGGCTTCATGGCTGGAAGCAAATGGGGATTGAAGAGGTGCCCAGCTAGTCCCACCTCTGCTGGGCTTAGCTCTTCCAGGCCTCACCTCTCCTTTGTGCCCAGGATGAGTTGGGGTGGTCTGGCTGGTTTCTGTTCTCTCCACTCGCGTAGCAACTCCCCTCCCTAAAATGAATCTTTTCGGATGCCGCCTGTAGCAGAGGCTTTGCAAATGTTTGGTCATCCTATCATCCAGTGTGCTCCTGGAACCTGTGTGGTACACATCCCTTTCCCTGTATTTGAAGGAATCTTAGCTCAGTGAAGGTCAGAAATTTGCCCAAGACAGCTAGACAACAGCAGAGCCAGGTTTCTACCCACAGCAGATGCCTGTCCTCTGGGAAGCCCCTCCAATGAGGCAAGGAACTGAGGTGAGAGGAGGCCAGACCAGTGATTTTCAGACTACAGTCCGTTCTATCAGAACTCTCGAGGTGGGCCTCAGAATCTGTTTCAGCAAGGTCCCAGAAGTTCTGATGCTCACTGAAGTTGAGTGATGCTAGACTGGAGCACAGTCTTTGAGAAAGGTTCTGGAATGGCCATGAAGAAACCAGATTCAACCATTCCAGCTCCTACAGGCAGGCAGACAGACAGACAGGTGACAAAAACTCTCCAGGTAATTCTGAGCCCTCTTGTTGACTAGGTGCCCTCCTTGGGCTGGGTTTTTGGCCTGTCTTGTCCAGTTGTAGAAAGAATGAATCCAGCTTTAGCCTTGAAGCTGGCCACCCTTAACATCCTATCCTCATCCCTAATATCTGATCACTCTTGCCTCTCTTCTGCAAAAAATCCTGCTAAGTGTATTTAGCAAGAATCCCCCTATGCTTGATGTCTCTTTTGAGTGATTTTTCTATCTACTGATACCCTCTCTTTTCCCACTGGCCATAATCCCCACTTGCCCTTGCTGTATTCAGACTTGAGTGCCACTCTCTGTCCTATGGCAATAATATTGACACTTCTCCAAATAGCCCTAAATAAAGCCTTCCTGATCGTTTCAACTCATGTCAGAATGATTTTTTTCTTCAGCAGAGGGAAGAAGAGGAGGCTCATTCTCCCTTCTGCCAACCCGAAATCCTGCATCTCAAACTGAGCAAGCTCAGAGGATCATTTTTCCAGTCACCCCACAGAGCTCAGCACGCCTGGTGTTTGATGGGATGAAATACCCTACCCTATGAGGACATATTGGGGTGGCAGCAGGAAATAGCTAGAGGCATGCACCAGAGTTTATCTTGGGTATAGGCTCTGACCCCAACGGGGACATCTACAAAGCCCAGAAACATTCAAATGACAGCAGGAAAGGAATCAGTTGAGTCATGGGGGCAGGGGTTCCAAAATAGGTACCTATCTCCAAACAGGAGCTACTTTTCTCCCTTGGCTAGAGATGTGGGACAGTCCCCCCGTGGTCTTAGAGTACATTTTGGGTTTTCTAGTTGCAGGTTGTTTTAGAACTGGATTCAAGTGCTATGGGTTCTGCTTTCAACTCCTCCACTTACTGGCTGAACATCCTCGGCCAAATCAAGTCATCCCTGAGCCTCAGTTATCCCATCTGTATAATGAAACTACTGGTGGTCATCTCTGTTTGCCTCATAGCCACAGACCAGCTTCTGTCAGGTGAGAAAGAGAGTGGTCGGGTCAGAGAAGGTCAGAAATTTGCCAAAGACAGCTAGACAACAGCAGAGACAGGTTTCTATCCACAGCAGATGCCTGTCCTCCCTCTCTTCCAGGGGAAGGGGGCTTGGCCCAGTAAATAGCAGGGGGAGCCCACTATGGTAAGACATGAATCTCAGTGAACTGAAAGGTTCACTAACAAGCACCTAACACTTTTGTACCAGAAAGTGGGGAGAGCTATCTGGGACCTTGGGGAGCTCTCCAGCAGCTGGGGAGGGGAGCCATGGCCTCCTAACCCAATCTAGACATGTGTGCAGAAGTATTCAGAGCCCATGGGTGAGCAGTCTGAGTAGCTTGGGGGTCAGGGAGGTCACTAAGAAAAGAGGAAGTGGGATCAGGAGCAAACTACTGGCTGGAGGACCGTGGCAGAACCCCCCTCCCCCCACCGCAGGTGCTGCGTGCCACGAGGAGAGGGAAGGATCTGTCCTGAGAGGCACCGCTGGTGAGACAGGGAAGTACTTCCTCCCTCAGCCCTGATCCACTTCTGTGCAGGAAGGTTCTCCCACACAGAGCTCTGAAGTCTGTCTCCCGCAGACCCTGCCCTGTCCCCAGCACCCTGAGTCCCCTGGGCAGCTGGCTGGCCTTCCAGCTGTGGCTTCTCCTGCAGCACAGTGTTTTTATCTGTCCAGTGCGCTAGCAGCTGAGACCGTATCTCTGCCTTGCCCATTTTCCCTTCTTGCTCCAGAGCTGTGTACTTATGAGTGTGGCCAGAGCAAGCTGGACCAGGGCTTTTCCGGCTTTCAGTCACCACCCACTCCCCTTCCAAGGAAAGTGGTCTTGTCCCTGGTTGCACATCATGATGGCTGGGCTGACTTTAAGAGGACAGATGCCCAGACCTGGCCTCCCACCAACTGAATTGGACACTCTGAGGATTGGCCCCCAGCATCTGTAATTTTAAAAGTCTTCAGAAGATTCTGATGCACACTCGGGGATGCGAACAGCTGAATTAGAAGCCCAGAATGTCAGGGTCTGAGGTCCTTAGAAACGATCACATGAGTGCACACATACACACATGTGGTTGTTACGCACTTTTACATAAGGAAACAGAGACCCTGAGGTTTTTTCAAAGGCTCCCAGCAGGTCTGCTGTGTGCAAGGCTGGGCTCCTTGCTCAGGACTGTCATTTATTCCAGAAATGTTATTGCCCCTACTATTTCATTCCAGATTTTTTCATTTTCTGGCTATTTTAATGACTCACAAGAGCCTCACCACCTCCCTCTGCCTAATACAGCTACTCTCTGTACCTGAAATCTTTACGCTGTCAACTTGACAGATTCTAAACCACTTCATACTTCTCAAGACCAGGACACATGTCTTTTCACACACATCCTAAATCTGACATGCATCCTTATAGGAGGAGGGGCAAGAGAAAGAGATCATCTCTGGGTGAAAGTAGGGCAGAAAAAGGAGAGAAAGCCAGGATGGGGAGTCCAGACCGTGTGCTCGTGGATTCAGGGATTCACTTGGGCATGAGCTCACTGGAGGTCTGCAGCATCCCTTTTCTCTCTGGTCAGGTCTCTTGCCTTCTTGAAATGCCCCCAACAGGATTGAAGGCTGGCAGAGTTCTCAGCCCATCACTGCTTGGCTACCACCCTGACCCTTGTCAGCCTTATATCAGGCCGCCGTCACGCCTGCTGTCACCCTTCTCCTGCTGTGTCAGCACTCTGGGACTGCACCCCACCTCTGATGTGACCAGAATCCCCTATGCCCTCAGACCCCCTGGAAAGGTGTTCCTGGAACTGGCTGCAGGTTACAGATGCAACTTGCCTCCCAGAAATGTACCCTGTTTTAATCACTTTTTTAAACTCCACAAACACAATCTCTGCACCGTGATCAATTATTTAGCAGAAAATGATGCATCGTGTTAGCAACTAGATGGCATTTAATATGCCCCCAGAATTCTAATGACATGCCGTCGCCAGAGGCCTGATGCAAAGTTTCCCTTGCCCATGTTTTTTGAAGTCTTCCCAGTGTGGAGAGGAGCCAAGATCTATACGCTTTTGCTTGGTGTCGGACTTAGGTGGGCCCCGGAATGTAATCAGCCCAGCCCCTGCTGCAGCGCGGTGTCCTTGTGACTTATTTGTTTTCTTTCTGCCTTGCAAATTACCCCTTTTGCAAGGTTGTTTGTTTAGTGTCAGGAGGTTATTAAACAAACTTAAAGCCTGGGACCTTAGTCAAATCAGGCAGAAGTGGGGCCAGGGAGGGCTGATTCAATATTTAAGAGGCCACTCCTGTGGACCTCCAACTCACAGGCCCCAGCCAAAAGAGGAGGTGTCCCCTGCTCAGAAAGTCCTGGCTGCCTCATACTCTAATATCTGAGCCCTGTGATGCTGCTGGTCAAACGCTTAAAGGCGACCAAGGACAGACACCAGGATATCATCATCCAGATCCTTGGCTCCAGCTGTCCTCAGCCTTGACCTCTTGGCCAAATGCAAGGTCCACTGGCCAGACATCTGCTCTAGGACGCACAGCATCTGTGGGACACAGACTTCAGGGTGGGACACAGACTTCAGGATGAGCCCCAGCTACCTCCATACAACCCAACTGTGTGTGCAGTTGTGTCCGAGACTCTCTGCTCATCATTTGCTATGAGTTCGCCATATGCTGAGCACCTCCCTGGCGCCTGTGGCTGTGCTAAGCCTGGCAGGTGGTGTGTCTAGTCCTCAAGACACACAGTGCCCTGTCCATTTCCAAGAGAAAACCCACAGGCTCACACTCTCAGGTGTCTGCCCATCTCCCTCAGCTTGTATGCGGTAGAGGCAACATTTAAGCCAGGTCTGACCCAAATCTGGGCTTCTGTCTCCCACAGCAGGCTGACTCAGCGTTCGAGACTCAGGAAAGTCTCTCACAATGACAATGTCAGTTTCTCCATGAGGAGGCTAAAATGGACACACAGAAAACTACCCAGGATCAGGCAAGTGCTATACAGATGCTAAAATTCACAGGATTGGACCCCTTCGAACATCAATTTTACTGTATGACCATTTGAAAATGTAATTAACCTTAAAAAGAATGGTAGTCTCGCACGAGAAACATTTTAAGTAGAACACTAAGCTAGATTTTAGAAAATGACCTCGCTTAACATTTCTAAAAAAACTTTTATATATTCAAGTTTTCACATATTGTGTAGTTTGTATATAGATTTTAGAAAGCGTGGCAAAAATGAAAGCCATATTTGTTAACTGTGGTCACCACTGGGGCTAAGAATAGACTGGAGGGTAAAGAGGGTTTGCAACTTTCATTCTGCATCCACTTGCTTGAATTTTTCATATTGGCAAGGCATTGCTTCCATTGGAAAAAAAGACTAAAAGGAAAATAGAGAAAAAGTACAAATAGTCACTCATTAATTGTTAACTGGTTTTAAAGTGAGAGTCTTGATGTGATCTCCTGTGTCCTTCTAGAGGTGTGCTCCACACCCTCAGCAGAAGGATGTCCAGGACCTGTGGGCATGAAGCTGGCAGCTGAGGGAGCCTGGAGGAGGGACCCCTAGGGCTGGGAATGGGGAGACTCAGGAGCTCCACTAGGCAGGCATTGAGGGAGCCCCCTGTGCCCGCCCAAAGACAAAGGGCAAAGGGACTCTTCCTACCTCCTGGAGCACAGAGACTACAGGAAGCCTGCAGTGACATTCCTGCCTGAGGTGGCCCCAGACTCAATTTAGGAGGACAAGATGAGTGGACAAGGGATGATTGGTTCATCATGGATGACAGTGGTGACAAGAAGGGCCGGAACCACCACCCATCCATCCAGGTTGCCTCCACTATTCCCTCTTAGACAGGTGTTTCTGGCCACTTGGTTCACAGCCTTCTCAATGCCGAGAGGCAGCGGATAGTCCTTCTCTCTTACACACGAGGGGCAGAGCCTCATGATGTTTTCCGTCCATCTCTCAGTCCTTCAGGTGAGGCACCTGAATGCAAACCACTGCGGTCTGAGGTCAGAGCCCCAGCGTCTTCACGAAGATTACTCTGGTCGCCACTGTGACACTAAGCTGGTCTATGCGCACGGTCTAGAAGGCTATAACTGTTTCCCTCCACAGAGGGAACACAGCTGTCAGTGGGATAATTAAAGGAACAAGAACAAAGTCTCAAGTCTTCCCCAAAGACCAACTAATAATTGGTCATGAACATGTATGGCAAATAGAGATACCCACTTCAAAAAACATAATTGAAGAAAAGGCATGCCTCAGAGCTCGATGTAGAGTAATCATGTTAAATGTTAGTGACTTGGGGGAAAACACATCTTTGAAGGTACCTAAAAAACATCTAGTTCCCTTGAAGGTAAAGAGAATAGGCTCAGAGAAGGCAAGTGTTTAGTCCAAGTCACACAGCAAACAAGTTCCAGACTGGCTCCTGAGCCCAGCCTGCAGACTACCAAGGGAAGTCAGCACACCACCAGACAACCAGGAAGCAGGATCCCGCCATCCCACCCCCTAACCCCTGCCCAGGCTCAAATTCCCTCATCAGGCTAAATCCGGAGTTTTCGCCTAGTAACATCATCCCAATTCCTGATACATTGCTTAATCACCCGCATGATGCTGAGCAGGTGCCCAGCGTAGGCTTCCAATCTCAAAGATGGCTCCAGGAGAGATGACATGTTGCCTTAGTGTAAACTTTTTCAGATAATCTCTCTGAAAAAAAAAAATCCCAGTCCTGTGCTCTTTATACCCTGACATGACCCCTGGAACCATTCAGATGTGTTTCTGTTCACTGTTGCCTCTTCCCAGCCGGTCCCTCAGCCAAGCTAAGATGGTCACCTCTGGACAAAGATGATACCCGGAGAAAGAGTCTGTAGAGTCAGGGAAATGGTCCTTGTGGCCACACTGTCCCCAGGAAGTCGACCAGTTTGGGAAGGCAGAAGGCCCTTTGTATGGGTGTTTTGGGGACTGGCCAGGTAGAAAGTCCTGGCTGCCTCAGATCCCACAGTACAGCTCAGCGTGCACAGCAGCCTGGGCCTTTCTCTTAGTCCGGGTCCTCTCTCTCCAGCATCAGACAGGGACACTGATTCTGAACCCCCAAAGAAGTGGCGTTGGTTGGGAGGGGGTGTTACCACCCTGAGCGCATCGGGGACATCAGCACCCACCAAGGCTGCTGGGCCTCTCCTGTGCCTCTTCTGTTGCCCACTCGTGCTCACCTCCTTCCGCAGGAGCCAGCTCCATTTGCTCCGCTCTACTACAGCCCATATGAACTCTGCCACCGCCGTCACCAGTGGCAGCATCGTTACCAGCAGCACAACCATTAAAGGCATCTGTTAAGCTGGGCGTGGTGGCACATGCCTGTAATCCCAGCACTTGGAGGATGAGGCAGGAGAATAGCAAGTGTGAGCTCAGTGCGACTTGGTCTCAGACAAAACAAGACAACAGTAAAAGTAGAAGCACCAGCCTTAGAAACTGTGAGGCCTGCCGGGGCTCTGATCCTCTCCTGCCACTGCCTGACTCTCCACACCATTCCACACCATTGCTCCCTTAGGGGCTGGGGTGGCGGGGAGGGTGTGCAGAGCGAACGGAAGCTCGGAGCACTAGAGAAATGTTGCTGGTGCTCTTGTGAGTTCAGGCTGCTGTCAAAGATACCACAGACTGGGGCTTACACAACACAGCTTTTTCTCATATTTCTGGGAGCTGGAAGTCGAGATTAAGGTGCTAGCCAATTCTGTGTCTCTCACTGTGTCCTAAACATGGCAGAGGGAGAGAGGGAAAGAGAGAGAGAGAGAGAGAGAGAGAGAGAGAGAGAGAGAGAGAGAGAGAGAGGAGTTTGTCTTGTCCTTTTGTCTTTGCTTATAAGGGCATTAATCCTATCAGATGTGCCCCATTCTTGTGACCTCCCCATGTCCTTGTACACCCCATCTCCAGATGCAGTCACATTGGAGGGATGCAGGACTCTTGCAGGGAATGAAATTCAGTCCGCAGCACTGAGAAAGAACCCAGGAGCTCCGACTACATCTCAGTTTCCAGGAAGATGAACGCCTTTCTTCAGAGGTAGTCAGTGGTCTCCTGGTGTCATTTCTGTTTGGGGCTACATAACACTGGTGGCTCCTAATTCACCCAGCAATGGCTGTTTCATGGCCACAAACTACCCTGAGCAGCCCAGACTGGAAATTCATTCCCTTCTCCCACACCCTCCCTCCCAACTCGGTCCCTGGGAATAGGAAAAGCCAGAGCCTTTCATAGAACCATATTCTGGATCGGGCCCCACAGTGGTCCAGGGCAAAGGGCCCAGATCACAGCCCTGATCCCAAGCCCCAAGCCTGCTGGCCTTCTCCACCTGAACTCCAACTCAACAGACACCAGCTGAGCACCTACTATGTGCATGAGCCTTTCATGGTTCCTAGTCCCTGCAAGTGATCTCACTGGAGGACCCCTGATCTGAGCTTGGGGGGCTCCATGGTGTGGGGAAGCAGATGATCTGAGCAGAGAGCATTCTCCACTCCTGAAGCCTTGGGCTCCTGTCCCTCCTGCCAGCACTTGGAGCCCACAAGGGAAGGGAAGGATGAGGCCTCAATCCGTTCAACACCTTGAGAAGGTTCCGCGTGTGCTGCTAACTCCTAACGAGGGCACTCATTTCAGAATGTTTACTTGATGACTTTAATTGAAAAGTAAAACCACTCAAATCCGAGTAATTAAGAGCTTCCTATATGGGTTTATAGGATTAAGGCTTAGAGGGAAACAGCTTCTCTCCCTTTCCATCCTTCCATCTTGGCACTCGCCATGTCCCTCTGGGTGGGCTACCAGGGGCAGCACATGGCTTTTCTCACCCCCTCACTTCCTGTCCAGATGAGGGAAGCTCCAGCTAAGGGTGCTCCTTCCTTCACTGATTATTTCCATTCACTCATGCTCCCCATGGGCATCTATTGTGTGCGAAATGCCATCCAGGCCTTGTGGCAGCGGAAGGGAACCTGACAGATGTGTCCTCCGCTATGCTTTGTGACCCTGGCTACTTCAGTGTCAGGGTATCAGGTGTCAGAGTGGAATGGGACCTCCAGCTCCTCTGGCCCAGCCTTTCCTTTCATGGAGGTCATGAGCAGCTCAAGCAGTTTACTGTGGCTAGAGGCCACCATCTGTGGCCTAGATCAGCATCCTGTGGTCCTTGGCAAAACTTTCAACATCTTCCAAGCCTCTGGTAAGAGTTCCAGACGTCCACTCCTCTCGCTGAGCTCTCAGTGCTGGTCACTGGCTGGAGGGGGACAGATACAGCCTGGGAGGGACTTCGTGACAGCTGCACATGGCCCACTTTCTCACCCACTCTCAGCTTCAGCAGACCCCGGGGCGTCAGTCTGTACCTTTCTGGGGTAGGAGAAAGAAAGACATGGCTTGAACTCTGGCTCTGCCCTTACTCCCTTTGGGATCTTGGACAAGTCACAACCTTGCTGTGCCTTGATTTGTTCATCTATCAAATGAAGATAATAGTAGTCACCTCATAGTGTCCTCTGGAGTGTTCAGTGACACAACATAGGGAGCATGCTTAGCATCTTGCCGGGCACACGCAGAATTCTCACATGCCGTGAGTTTTCGCTGCCTCCTGTCCGTCGCCATAGGTGCCGGCATGGGCTGGGGCACACAGCAGACGCTCGGTACTGGTACCGGAGTGGCTCAGCTGGGCTAGGCTGGGGCTGCACGAGGAGGGGCAGGAGCATTCAGCAGGCTGCAGGCAGGTGCTTCCTGGGAGTGCCTCTCCTGGGCCTGCTTCCCTCTCTGATGTTTCCTCCCTGGGGACAGAGGATGAGAGCAACAGCCCTCCTTGGGCCCCCTGGCAACCCTGTGGACGAGCTTTCTGCTCCCTGGCGATCACTTATTTTTTTGCTGCTTGCTCCCTTAACTTGTACATATCATCAGGAGATTGGGGGAGCTTCACCACTGCAGGCTTTTGTCCTCCCCCAGCCCTTCCCCAATGCCTCCAGCTTCCCAGCTACGGGCCAGCCTCCCCTTCTCATGCCACGTGGGTGCATATTGGTTCTTAAATCCAAAAGGCACCCACAGAAGAAATGCTTACAAGCAACCAAGTCCAGGTAGCCCCTCCAAGTGCAGCCAGGTGTGGTTAGAGAAGGTCAGGCCTGGGCTAATAGTGAGACGGCCAGGTCAGGGGAGCCGGGGGGAATTTTGGGATGGTCCACCTCCTAACAGGAGGCAGGGGCCATGAAAAGGAAAATGGCCAGCGTCAAGGGGGAGCCTGGGAATGTTTCTCTGGCACAGTGAGCCAAACAGGTCAGCAGAGGAGGCGAGTGCCAGCTACTGCTGATGCTTGAGGAAGGGAGAACTGGGGGCTGGCAGAGGGCAACCGCTACGAGGATGGAGAGCAAGAGCTGGATGCAAGGGTGCACAAGGAA
>RJWT010027626.1:0-15458 GCA_004365215.1 Cuniculus paca
CATAACCACTAAGTAAAAAACAAAAGTAAAAAATTAGAAAATGTTTAAGTATAGAAAACCTTTATGAGAAAATACTACATAGTTACTTAGCATGATTACAGACATTATTTTCAAGTGCAAATGACTTTGACATAAAATTATATTTCTAAAATAATTAAAAATATGTAGATAAAGAATACTTGAATTAAGGAAAAAAGGTGAGTTTTTTTTTAAATGCACAATGACAGGGAGGTAATTGACATCTAAAAACAACATAGTTATCATTAAAGAATATCTCTGTATTATATCACTGCCTCATTATTAAGTAGAGTTTTATAATTTATTAGGGACATCCTTGTACATTGTTGCACTTTGTCTTGGAAACAATCCCATAAGCTACATAGAAATTATTCATATCATTTTAAAGATATAAGAAAATAGGTTCACAGGAATTCAAGTGACATATCCAAAATGAAAATGGTATTAAGTGGGAGGATCAGGAGTGAGCCCTAGTCTTTCTGCTTTCCAAAAATGTGGATGAGGAAAGTCATTGTCGCCTTGGAAATTTGTCAAGATGTAAAAGATGTCAAGATGTAAGACCAGTGAGCTATCTGTCTCTTATTTGAAGCACAAATGCAAATAGTGGTGTTACTTCTTTTCACATTAGTATTCAAATGTATTTGGGGAGGGGAATTTATATCCTTGCCTTATGCTGGTCTTTGGATATGCAATGGCTGATCACTGGAAAACTGGATATAATGGTTTCTATTTCTAGGCAATATATTGACATCCTCTCCTAAAGTGTGCAAGTTATATAACCCCTGATGTAACTTTATACTTAGTTTTTTCAGAACCTAGTGGTCTTACACTGTCTGGCATGGTATTATCAGGTTCCCTTTAGTGCTGCATTTGCCTAAAGTCTCTGCATGTGCTGTGGTTAACTCTGAGCATACCAACTATATTCTCATGACGTTTTCAATAGATTCACCATAGAAAGCCCTGAGTCACAACTGTAGCCTTCTTGCCTTATTCTTGATTTATAAGGGTATATGGAAATCTTTGGGCTTACTCAATGATGCATTTTTACCCCCCGGGGGAAAGAAGGAAAAGAAATACAAAAGTTAGAGAAGTGTAAAATTTTTGAAAATATTTCAGTGTCTCATTGCATTGATTTTCCCAAGTCCAAGAGTTTATTCTGTCATCTAAGAGGAGATGCACTGAAAAGTGTATAAAATATAAGCAAATAAAATATAGGTAAAGTGAGACAGGAGAAATAGGGGTGTTACAGTTAGTGACTGAGAAAAAAGAACACATTACTTGGCAGGCAAAACAATGCAACACAAAACAAAAGAACTGTTCACCAGCTTTTCCCACTCAACTGTTTGAGGTAAAAGCAGAAAAAAGTTTCAAATCTGACTCTATCACCATACCTTACCCCACTCATTACTTCAGACAAAAACAGGAGGTCTCTGAGTAGGTATGAATTGGTTTTGTCACAAGAACCTAATAGAATGCATGCTAATTGGTATGGTTTAGATCTAAAATATCTTCCAAAGGACTCATGTGTTTGGAATGTAACTGGATGATGGAATGTAACTGCATGAGTGGATTCATCTGTTGATGCACACTGTAGGTAAATGTGCCTTGATAGAGGCGGGTAACTGATGGAATGACCTGAAAGGGTGCATTCTTGTTCGTGTCTCTTCTCTTCTTTACTTCCTGACTTACATCAGGGGAAGCAGTGTTTCTTTGCAATGCCCTTCTGTCATGTTGTGTCTGCCTTTGAGCTTGCCAACCATCATATTCCAATGAAGGTGTTGCTCTACCTATGAAACAGTCTGCTTTGGTTTCCTTTTGGGCCTCTGTCTATGGAGAAAACTTGCTACAAATCCTGTTAGATTCTAAAAGCTCTTTCTCTTTGTTTTTCGATTTCTGATGGCTATGTCTGATTTCTCCTTTTCATGAGTCAAAGAATCCATAGAACAGGTGATAGAAAGGACTACATATTAACAACATTGTTAGTTTTAACTTTAGAAATGTAATGACCCTGGACTTCAGTTTTTTTCATCTCTGAAACAGGTAGTAAAATGTTAATCTATTCTATATGATTGTTATGAAGATAAAGAAATAAATCTGAGTTACACTATTATTTTTATTATTGAAAAAATCTGGTAGAATGCTAAATGAGAGAACAATCAAATTCTAAAATTATGGACTGTTGTAGTCAGGGTTTGCAAGTAGAACAAGACAATGCAGGGTGGATAATTTACAGAATTATTTTTATAATAGTCACCCAAAGAGTCAAATACAAAAAGTTCAGGAAATCTGTCCACACACTAAAGACCCAAAGAATCTAGCTGAGGACCTGGATCCCGTAGAAACATCCTGCATGGGTCCAGCTGAAGACCTAGAGCTCATGACAATGCCCTCAAGTCCAAATGGAGACCTAGAGCCCACAACAATGTCTCATGCCCGTATGCTTCCCGGGTCTGTGCTGGGAAGGCCTAAAGGTCAGCGCTGGAAGCTAGAAAGTCTGTGCCAGTGGGATGAAGGATTTGCGCCAGTAGGCTGATGGTTCTGTACTGGAGCCAGGAAGCAACACTCAAAGTAAGGACCAGAGCTCCCCGAAAAAGTATCACAGCCATTCTCAGTGACAATGAGGTACCAAGCTCCTCTGACAATGAGCACAGCCAAGTTCTTATCAGGAAGCCAGCGTGACAAGCTTCTTCAGGAGATTGAACATCACACCATCTTCCCTTCTGTAGCCAGGAAACAATGCTCAAAGTAAGGACCAGAGCTCCCCCAACCACTGCCATTCTCAGCAACAACAAGGTCCTGAGCTCCTCTGATAATGAGAACAGTCAACTTCATGTCAGGAAAGGAGCTCAACAAGTTCCTCCAGGACAACTAGCGGCAACAGGAGAACCCACAACAAAACTTCTTCCTATCCATTTCTCCTTTTTATGTTGACAACAATCTGCAGGTGGGCCATCAACACTCAGCACCACACCAATTCAGTTCAGCTGGGTGTTACAGGTTGACTGCCAGTTGTCAATCCATCACATATAAATATACCAATCTTTTTTATCCATTCAACAGTTGAAGGGAATTTGGGTTTACCCTTTGGGGCTATTATAATGAATGCCGTTATGAATACTAGTGTACAAGTTTTTGTGTGGACATCCTGGTATACTCTTTACATTCTTTTAATCTTTCTGAATTGCATTTTAAAGTACTTATCTTTTGTACAACATAGTAACTACTAGTGTCTGTTAGTTCATCAAAAAATAGTTTGTACTTTCATTGTTTGATTGTTTAATCATTTTTTTCATGCCTAGATCTTGTAACCTGCGCAACTGCATCTAAGATAACAATATGTAATATATTAACTAATGTTAATTTTCTACTATTTTTTGAAATTCTGTATCATTTCTATTTTCTTTTGTTTTGCTTTTTAAAATAAAAGAAGAAAAGAAATGACCATACGATAGTATGATTCTATTTATATGAAATGTGGTGACTACAACACCTCTAATCCCAGCACTGGGGGCAGAGGGGCTGAGCCCACAAACTCAAGCCCAGGATAAACAATTTAATGGCTTTTCAGAAAAATAAAAAAATTTTAAAAAAGGCTGGAGATGTAGCTCTGGGTTTAGTTCCCAGTGCTGTGCACACCCACACACCCACACACACAGCATTAGTTTTCTTTAGGAAAGTATTCTAATGTAAAAACTTTAACCAAAGAGCTAATGATTGATAGCTAGCTAATAGATTTCAGAGAGGATTTTTTTCTTTGAGACTAGTGTCTTGCTCTATTGCCCAGACAGGTCTCAAAGTCCTGAGATTAAGTGATTCTCTCACTTCAGCCTCCTGAGTGCTGGAATTACAGGCACATACTACACCCAGCCTGAGAAAGGAATTCTTAAGAAACAGAAGAGGCTGGAATTTTCAAGAAATATCTTTTTTGGACAAAAAAAAAAAAAAGACAGTTTACTTGGCAAAATCTATGTTATTTAAGATTTCTAGAAGTCAATAAATCTCACTAGAATCACAAAACCAGTTAATTTATGTTTAAATGCCTGCTGTGACCTAGACATGATATTTCAAACACCACGACCTTACAAAAATTGGCGGTGATACCATTAGTTTATATATTAAGAAACTGTGACTAGAAAGGCTAATGAATTAGCCACTTTTCTGATTCTGGGAAAAATACCTGACACCCATATATTGAAGGAGGGGAAGTTTATTTTGGCTGATGGTTTCAGTGGGTTCAGTCCACAGTTGGCTAGCTCCCAGGCATAAATGACATGGTGGAAGAGCATAGTGTAGGAAACCTACTCAGTGTGGTAGCCAGGAAGCAGAGGGAGAAGGTTCTTTGGAGCAAGCACATTAGTACTGCAGCCTACTATCTTGAGATTAATGGATTAGTTTAGTGACTTGTTGACCTGATTATTAATGATAATAGTAGCCATCATTTATTAAGTATTTACATGTTAGGTTCTACACATTTGTTGTATCTCCTAGTATTTATCATAAGTAAAATTCTATGGGATTTTATTTGGTGTTAAGTGGGAGGACACAGGTTGCATGGTTAAGCACATTTGGGAAATAAAAAATGAAAACCATTTTTTTTCCACTGCAGTACTTAGCAGAGCTTTTAATACACCGTTGTATATGTGAACCTCAATGAGTGAAATACAGAAAATGATTTTCCTTAACCTCATTTGACCAATAACCTTTTTCCTTTTTCTTGTCTCATTTCCTGAAGGTCTTGAGACCATGATGATAGAAAGAATACACTTGTAAACATCATCTAAAAGGATTTGCTTGGGAAGAATTCTCAGTGTTTGAGGTCATACATGCAACAAACATGACAGCAACATTTGAGTTAAAGAATCTTTAAAAGGGAATTTCATAATGAATTAATTTCTTAACTTTATTTTAATTTAATGAACAAAGATACATGTCCTCTAATGAAAAAAATATGGGGAAAGGACCAGAAAAAAAATTCGATATGGCCAAACAACAACATAAGTACATTTGACACAGTGGACAGAATAATAACATTTGTGGCCCCATAAACAGGTAAGTTAAATGCAGTTGGTGTAGAAGAATATACTGGCATAACTATCAAGAATCATCACAATAGGTATTGGAAAACAAAATGCCAAATGAAATATGCTTAGGAGAGTTTGTGCCCTGTGTGTGTATAAAAATCAGAAAACAGTTTTGAAGGACACACAAAATGAAATTAGGCCAACATCACAGCAACTACTGGCTGTGGCTTTAAAGAACTGTTATTTATGGATTGATAAGCTCTGAGTATTCTAGAAGTAATAATGGGCAGAGATTCTTGAGATCTGGGTTAAGCTTTTGCTTTGAATGTGTCAGATAATTGACCCTTGACAAATAATATAGTGCTTTTTATCCTTATTTTCATAAAATTCTGATTAAATTAGGCAGTGGATGTGTTCTCTACTACATACTAGACGTTCAGTAAGTTTAGTTGTAGCTCTGTTTTATTCAATATGTAAAAAATTTTAAAACTTCTATTTGAGTTTCTAATTTTTATGTAACGCTATTACAAAAAACTGCCTTGCACTATTAGTTTAAAGGAATATTTTTTGTCACTAATAGAAGTACTGTTCTGTCAACCACATCTTTGAAGTCTTATTAGCATCAAAATAAGATACAGTTTTTTCCTTTAATGTTTTATTAAGTTTGGATAAGTTAAAAAGCTTGAATTAAAAGATTAGACTCAGATAGAACTTTATGGAGAAGACTCGGATAGAAATGGTTGCAGTGGTTTTTGAGAAGTGATAGACTAAAGCAGTAGTTTTCAAACTTAAGTAAAGACCAGCTGAAAAACTCATTAGAATAATTCAGGTTGGTGGGCTGTGGACTCAGAGCTCTTGATTGGAGGCAAAAAATCCCATTTTTACCAATTAGTATCTCAGATATGTTTAAATGCAGATAGAACTTTGGTCATATTTTGAAACAATTGAGCTCCAACCCATATTATACTATCATCATGAAAATGGCATATAACATATTAATGAGGTGTAGATAAAATAATTATTTTTACATATTTGATAGTATTAAATTCTTAACCAGCTGTCATGGTACACACCTATAATCTCAACACTCAGGAGGCTGAGGCAGAAGCGTTGCCACAAGTTCAAGGCCAGTCTGGGTTACATAGTGAATTCAAGGCCAGCTGGAACTAAATAATGAGACCCTGTCTCAAATAAACAACAAAAATAATAAATTATTTAAAGTATTTTTTCTTATCCTCTTCATTTATTTATTCTTTCTCATTTAAGCTTTTATACTTAAATTTGACTTATTTATAGATAGTAAAATTTATACTTGTGAAATGAGAATATTCTGGTAATGATTTACTATTTTCAGAAAGTCTTGTTGTAGTACTTTCCAAATGCTTTTTGTTCTTGGGCATGTTCCCTCATTCACTCACAACATATTCATTTGGGATCTATAATGTGTCAGGCAGTGTTTTAATTGCTGCAAAAATATAATGACCATTTTAGAAGGAAATAAAAATTGAACTATCCAAGTAAAATATATATTTTGTTAGATGATGATGAGTGCTTTAGCAGAAGGATAAAGAAGAAAAAGGTCTTAGGCAGTGCTGAGTAATTATTCAGTTTTAAATAGAGTGTTTAGGGAATTACTTATTGGGAAAATGATATTTGAAAAGGACCTAAAGTAGGTGAGGAGCAAGCTATAATAGATAATAAGTGAAGAACATTTCAGCCTGATGGAGAATCATGGGCAAAGACTTTGAACCATGAGCATATTTACTATGTTCCAGGGACATCAGGAGCTCAGTGTAACTGGAAGAGTGTGAGCAAAGGGAATTCAGTATGAGGATATGTTCAGAGTTAGTGGAAGGAGGATTTGAGACTTAAGAGATGGAGCAGCATAGATAATTTATGTCTTGAGAACATTTCAAGTGATAATAATGACCCTAAAATCATCAAGCATCACTGCATTCTGAGTTGGGTTTTAATAATCTGTTAAGTATTGTCTCTTGAGAATATTAACATAAAATAATTTTTAAGATCAGTGATCATGTCGTATTCATCTTTGCAAATTCAGTCTCAATAAATAACCATTTAATACATATCTTTGAAGAAACATTTCTGATGTATGGTTAGACATAAGGGTTGAGGCTGAATATCCATGTTAAGAATTTTTAGAAGAATGATTTACAAGTGGATTTTGATAATAAATACCAAAGTTCAACCAAACTTTGATAATCTGTTCTTGACATAAACTTCTGTTCTCAATTTAGTAAATGCGAAGTCTAAAGTGTCAAAAAAGTAGTCCTTTGGATAAAAGATATGTCTTTCTCATAGTAATTTTTAACTCTAGAATACCTTATGTATGTTTTACTATTTATGCATTGTACTCAATGCATTAAATAACATGCTTATTATCACTAAGAATTCTTTTACATCTGGGAACTAAAAAAAAGAAAAAAAATCTTCTCTGGGTAGGTGATTAGGAACCTTAGCAGACCCAACAATTTAAAAAAGGATTAATCTCACTTCTTGATAAGGTCAAAAGGCCACACTGAATCTTACCCGACCTGTAGCTCTTCATTTGGTCACAGACTTCATGTGTCACATGATGTTGATGTTGTGTACATACTTAACAAAAAGGGAGCCAAGTCCAAGCCTATCTTCACAAAAGGCATTTCAGTAGTTACTTGCAATACACAGAGGACCATAGTTTCCCCTTACATGCACGACCAAAATTTCCATTGACATCAATACTTGTTGCTC
Organism: Cuniculus paca; assembly: GCA_004365215.1. Lineage (NCBI taxonomy): Eukaryota > Metazoa > Chordata > Mammalia > Rodentia > Cuniculidae > Cuniculus > Cuniculus paca. The sequence goes on from RJWT010027626.1 coordinate 7,791, forward strand.
GTATGTATCCAGGGGCAGGATCTGGCCCTTGGAAATTAAATTAAATAATTCCTGTGTGGGATGCCTGAAAGTTTCATAGATCTACTGAGAGGCAAGAGCAACTAACCATGTAAGGGAAGTTTTTCTGTGGTAATGTCAACACTGACAAATTATAATGGCCCTCTCCATTACTATTTAAATTTACAGACATTATGATCTACAAATGTGTTTTCAACAACACATATGATTTCTCGAACATGCAGAAGATTGTTCCAGTGAAATTTCTGTACTTTGCATGTTGTGTGCAATTAAGTGTAGTGAAATTAAAATTCTAAACCTCAAGATTTCAATATCACTTTTCTTCTATAATTTTCTTCTTCAAATAACACAGAGAAGGCAAGACATTCTCCCAACAGGGGCTACATGTTATCCATTGGTGGGTGCATGTTCCATGATGAAAACATCTGGAGTTTAAGAATTTCTAGGGATGATTTGGACTTGACAAATGGGAAAATAATATTCTCTCTGATTGTTCTGATTGGAGAGTTGGATGAAGATAAGTCTTTGTTAACCTCAGAAGGAGAGAAATGTTAAATGGAAAAGAGTCTTCATTTATGTCACAAAAATGTGCAAAATACTTGTTTTTTGAATGAAAGATGAAATTAAGGTAATTTGCTTTCTATAACAGATTCAATTAAAATTCATACAGAGGCAATCAATGTAAGCTCTTTAGATGAAAGTACTCATTTGTACTATCATATTAGGATATTTAATGTTGATGTCTATATCTTTTTACCCAAATCTTCAGTTCAATTAAGGAAATATTTATTGTTCAATTTTTTAAAAAGGCTATTTCCAGGAATGGCATACTGGGCTGAAAACCCAGTGTCAATTATCTAGGTACTCAGCATATGGTGAGAAGTCCAAAGTGTGGTAGGTTCTGTGACAGAGATATAAATAAAATTCTGGGATAGTGTGAAGAGAGAAAGAGCTCATATTTACTTGCTGTTTTTGAAAGGCATCAAGGGGCCTACATGATATGGGATGTACTTTGGAAATGAACATGGTTTTGACTGGTACCAGATGTGTGGGCAGGATGATAAGAACAGTATTCAAATTGGAGTGATAATTATAAATAGAGAATTAGCTAACTTTATATGAATATTAGGAAGCAGTGAGGCATCTGATGTGGTTAAGACCTAGGGGTCAGTGAGTAGGAACATTGGAGAGAACATAGTTGGGACCAAACTTTGGCTAGGATGCCTAGCTGAGAAATTTGGATTTTGATCTGAAATTGCACTTCATGTTTATTAGTATTTTTGTCTGATTTTAATTCATCAGGATACAGAAGCAGTCTTATCTTAAAAATATTCCTCACAAATATTATCTCTAAACTTCTCATACATTTAGTTTTACTTTTCCATTTTTTCCTCAATACTTTTAATAAATATGCTCCTCAATGTAAGAGATCGTCAATGTAAACTCTATTCATTCAAAAATGCTTTGATATTGAGTTAACAGGCTTATGTATAAATGTGATGGATGTCACAGAAGAGAACTCAAGTGAAAGGAGTGATGTGAAAAATCTTTGGATGAGAAAAAGGGACATATGAAGCACAAACAGCTTTCAGCTTAAAGTATTCAGTTGGAGTTTATTCTTGCTTAGAGATAATATGGGTTTCTAGCATAGGCATGCAACTAACTGTAGCTTGGCTAACTGTGGTGGTGGGAAATAAACTTGTGCATTGATGTGAGCCCCAAATCCATAGGCTTGGACAAATTATTTTTCTGAAAATCATTTTTTTTTAAATGAGGAGTTGATGTAAATAAGTTCCCTGGTCTCTTCCTCTTTCATAATTCAATGTTGAGCAGTCATGGTTGTACCTAGTAAGAGCTGACAGGTGGCATTTCTTTGTTGATGGTGGGCAGTGCTAAAGCATAGTAGCATCTCACTATAGATGCACCTCCAGATTTTTGCATCTGATTTACCCTCTCTCGGCTTGTCTTGTATCTACAGGGTAAGTAAAGGGTAGTAGAAGAGAATCATGGTGTAAGCAAATGGAATGAGAGGTGTTAGAGATGGGAGGGAAAGTTGGTAATCAATATGAAATATATAGGGCAGGAGAGTGAGAATGACAAGCAAAGCAGTGCTGTTTTTTTCTCACTACTGAGTTGGTTGCTTTTCAATGTACTTTATGTGTGTCAAACAGTGTTAACTGGGACAGGTTGTTCTATTACATTGTTTTTGTAGGTCCTGCTCTTTCAAAATCTTTATATGCAACCATTCTGTTCACTGGCAGCTAAAGGGTTGCATTTATAAGAGGAGTTATCTCTGGTGTAGTTACTAGAGTGCTTTTTTTTTGTTTGTTTGTTTTAATTTTTGAGTTTTAGTCCTTGAGACATAAATTTTGATCTATCGACCTCATGCAAATAGTTTCTAATCAGTGACGCCAACCTGCCTAGCAAACATGGTCTCCTATGGAGGCTCAGCATTGCATTTTAAGTCTTTAATTTTACTTCTCTGAGTATAAGGAGAAAGCCCATACCCTCAGAACACTTTGGCTATTCTTTTCTGAGGAACTTCGACCGATCTAGGAACTAACGCACACCTTGTAGTTTATTAGTGAAAGGAGCAATACATACACAAAAGGCTATATTTACATCTTAGTTTTCCTTCACCACTTTCTTTAGGGGGAAAATGGCCTTGAAATAATTGTTTCTTTATAAGTTCTCTGGAATCAAAAATATGGACTTCAGTGCCCTTAATTGCACTGTCCACCAAAAAAAGTGAATGCTTTCCTGTGGCATTTCTGTTGATGATGTGAAGCATTATGCTGCTCAGTATTTATTTCAGGATGTGGGAAACAATTGAGTTTTATTGTTTTCACTGCAAAGGATGCAAGCCAAATAAATCTTAACTTCCAACCCATCTGTAAACGGCAATTTCCCCCAACATTTCTGTCTTCTAAGTCATATTGAAAATAAGGTAACTAGGACTCAATGACTCTTGGGAGAAAAATGAACAGTTACTTAAAAAAAAAAAAGACAAAGACTTCCACACATTTCTTTAGAGTTCTGTGGGTCTTGAATTAGCTCAAACTTGTAGATGAACAATGCTTTCTGGCTCAAAGGCATTTTCAGCCTTTTACAAAATTCATATTGTTTGAGGAGTTATGTTCTTCTTGAAGACATTTTTTTCCATTATTGGCATCAAAAGCATATTTTTTTAGAGGAAATCAAATTCAGTGTTCTTGTCAACAAATAGTCCTAAGAAAAATAAATGAAGCAAAAGTGAGAGAATTTACTTTATTTGAAGCCAGGACTTCTGATCTGCACTTCCTTCTTTTAATTCTTCATTTTAGTCAACTTTTCCATTGCTGAGACACAATAGTTGATTCCCACAACTTGAAGAAGAGGTTTAATTTGGCTTATTGTCTCACAGGATTCAGTCCATGGTTGGCTAACTCCAAGGCAAGAACAGTATGGTGGAAGACATGGCAGAACAAAATCCTATTCATGGCAGTTGGGAAAAAAAAGCAGGGGAACAGTGCCAGAGAATAAAGGGCAAGTAATCAGATAGCAGTCAGAAAGCTATACATACTTGACCCACACAGACAGATCCAGAAGTATGTTCCACCACTCCTCTAAGCATGTCACAGTGCCAGTCAAGTTGAAACTCCACACTAGTTTACCTTTTCACTGGAAAGAAATCTGATTTGACTTTCTCAGAAAGATGGATGTTCTTTTTACGAGATAGATACTTTTTGGCAGGCTTTGCCTGTATATCACATTCCCTGAGATATGAATTCTGATTTCCAATGTAAGGATTTCCTACTCAATTTAAAGGTTAATCCTCTCGTCCCATTCTCACTGAAAATAGGACAGCCATTTACCAGTATTGTGATATTTATTTAAATTATTTTATTTAGCTTATTAGTACATATATGTAATACATAATGTTTACTTTGTGGAAAATTGGTACCTGATTATAACACGTCCCAATTCTTTATTTGGTCCTTATTCCTCTCTTCTCTCATACCTCCCTCCATCTCTTGATCACCTTCCTCCTTGAGACAGATCTATTTCCCACCTTCCGGTTATCGGTCTTTTATTTTGTTCTTTATTTATACTTTGGGTTTCTCATAGAAAAGAAACCCTATGATGTTTAAGCTTGTGTTTCTGATTTATTTCACTTAACAATATGGTCTCATGTGTAATTGTTCTTTTACAAATGATTCAAGTTTATCTTTCTTTGTAGCAAAGTAATATTCTATTGTGTGTAAATACCCACCTTTCTTTATCCATTTATCTGTCAACACACATTTAGGCTCCTTTAAACATTTAGCTATTGTGAATAGTGGTACTATAAATATGAATGTATCACTGTGAGATAATTCTTTAAATTTCAGGAAGATTCCTAGAGGGAGAATAGCAGTGTAATGGAATTTTTAGCTTCAGTTTTCTTGAAGAATCTCCATACTGATTTCCATAGGGGTGGTTTTCATTTACATTCCTACCAACAGTATGGAAGTGTTCCCTTTTCCCTGCAGCTTCTCCAAGATTATTAGTATGTGATTTTTAAGTGATGGCCATTCTTTGTGCCATAAATATTGTTTTAATTTAGATTTCTCTAAAGGCCAGTGATGTTGAGCATTTCTTCATGTATATATTGGCCATTTGTATTTCTTCTTCTGTCGATTGTCTATGCATTTTGTTTGCCCATGTTTTGGTTGGGTCTTTTATTTTGAGGGGTCTAATATTTTGAGTTCTTTATATTTTCTAGATACGAGTTTTCTGTCTGAGGAATTGTAGACTGAATTTTTTCTCATTTTTTAGGTAGTCTTTTCACTATGTTGGCTTTTTTTTTTTTTGCTGTGCAGAAAGTTTTTAATTTGATGCAATTCCATTTGTTGATTATCATACTACCTCCTGTGCAACTGAAATTCTGTTTAGAAAATTCTTGCTTACACCTATAACTTTGAGTTTTACCTATTTTGTCTTCCAGGAGGTTAAGTAATTCTGGTTTTGCATTTAGTTCATTGATCCATTTTTATTTCAATTTACCACATGGTGAGAGGTATGGGTCTAGATTCAATCTTCTGCATGTTGATAACTAGTTTTCTCAGCATTCTTTATTACAGAAGCTATCTTTAATGTGTGTTTAGCCCCTGTGTCAAAAAGTCAAATGGTTGAATATACTTGAGGTTGTTTCTGCATCCTTGTTCCATTCCATTGATCCTCATATCTGTTTTGTGTCAGTACCATGACGTAACTTTGGAAGTTCATGTCTGGAGTGGTGATGCCTCCTGTTTTCTTCTTTATACCCAGGATTGCTTTTGTTATTCTGGGTCTCTTCTGATTCCGGATGAATTCTGGGCTTGTTTACTCCAGTTGTTTTTTTTTTTTAATTTACTTAAGAGAAAAAAGATACAGAAAAGAAAAACAAAGAGCAAAACAGACAAACAGCAACAAACCCAAAACAATAACAATATAGGTTTTCAAAACAGTATGATAGGAATTTAATAGTGGTTGTAATATTGCATGTTGTTACCTTCAAAAAGATTGCTTGGATTACCAGGTATAGACATGCAAAATTGATATAATGAATATTAACTGTTCTTTTCCAACAACTAATAGAATTAGTAGTATAGTCATCTTAGTTATCTTATGTATATGTATACAAAATTATGTCTTTTTCCTTTTCACTTCCTTCTTTCTGCCTTTCCCTTAAACCGGTTACTTTATCCCTTTGAGTAGTTTCTTACCCTTACACAATATTTATTATAGATTTTCAATCATATTTTCTCTTTCAGTTTCTTACACTAGGGAGACTACAGTATTTACACATGTGAGTTTGATTTATTTCACTTATGAGCAGGGTCTCGAGGTGCATCCATTTATTATAAAAGCCTTGATGCAATCTTTCTTTATAGTTCAGTAGTACTCTTTTGTATAAAAATACCACTACTTTTTTATCCATTCCTCTTGGGTTGTTTCCAAGATCTGGCTATTACCAATTGTGCTGCTATAAACATGGGTGCACATGTATCACTGCAGTATGGTGTTTTCAGTTCTTCTGGGAAAATGCACAGAAGCGGAATAGCTGGGTCAAATTGGGCCTCCACTCCCAGCTTTTTGAGGAACCTCCACATTGATTTTTACAGTGGTTGCACCAGTCTGCATTCCCATCAACAGTGCAGAAGAGTTCCTTTTTTCCCCACAGTGCCTCCAGCATTTGTTATTGGTTGATTTCTTGATCTTGTCCATTCTTTCTAGGGTGAGATGGAATCTCAGTGTTGTTTTAATTTGCATTTCTCCAACGACCAATGATGCTGAAAATTTTTTCACATATTTATTTTTGATTTGTATTTCTTCACCTGAGAAGTGTGTATTCATCTCAGACATCCATTTCTGGATTGGGTCTTCGAATTTTGGGGGACTGATTTTTAAAAATTCTTTATATGTTCTAGATAGAAGTCCTTTGTCTGAGGAACAGTTGGCTAAGATATTTTCCCATTTCTTGGGTTTTCTTTTCACTCTATTGGAGATTTCTTTTGATGTGCAAAAACTTTTTATTGAGAAGAGGTCCCATTTGTTAATTCTGGGAAGTATTTCTCGTGCAGTTTGACTTTTGTTCATGAACTCTCTGCCTACACCAATGTCGGCAAGATTTCTACCTGCTTTGTCTTCCAACAGGTTTAGTGTTTCTATTTTAATATTTAGATCTTTGATCCATTCTGACTTTAGTTTAGTAAGTAGTGATAGATATGGGTGTGGTTTTTAGATTTTGGCATTTGGAAAGACAGTTTTTCCAGCACCACGTATTAAAGAGGCTATCATTCTTCCAGTGAACACGTTTGGCCTCTTTTGTCAAAGATGAGGTGGTTGAGTGTGTTTGTAGTTGTCGCTGTATCTTCTAATCTGTTCCATTGATCTTCGGGTCTGTTTTTATTCCAGTACCATGCTGATTTTATCACAGTAGCTTTGTAGTATAATTTCAAGTCAGAGATCCTGATGCCTCCTGCCCTGGCTTGTTGCCCAGAATTGCCTTTGCTATTCTAGGTCTCTTCTGGTTCCAGATGAATTTTAGGAACAATTTCTCTAGATTTGTGAGGTATGAAAATAGTATTTTGATTGGGATTGCATTAAATCTGTATAACAATTTTGGGAGAATGGCCATTTTCACAATCTTTTTTCGTGCTATCCATGAACAGGGAATGTCTTTCCATTTTCTGAAACCCTCTTCAATTTCTTTTATTTTTTTATTTTTTCTATTTTGAAAAGAATACAACCAACCAAAATAAAACAGAGTAGAGTCAATCACTACAAAACAATGAACATGGTATATGTCTTCTAAACAGGGTAAAAAGCAATCAATAATGGCTACCATAATGCCTCTTGTTATCTGGAATATATATTTATCAGGGATAAATAAAATCAAACAAAATAGAGCAAAATAAAACCTGTAAAAAACAAAAACAAAACAAAACAAAGCAGAACAATGTAAGCAATACAGAGCTTCAAGATACTAGTAAAATAGCAGTGGCTACTATAATGTTTCTTGTTATCTTCAGAATAGTTGCCTACACCTTCAGACACATTACAATCAAATAACACAAAATAGAGTAAGATCAATCAAAACAAAACAATGAAAGCAATACAGGGTTTCTAAACATGATAATTGGACAT
>RJWT010027627.1:0-10024 GCA_004365215.1 Cuniculus paca
TTGTGTGTGTTTTAGCCGCAATTTTTTTTTAACAGTTTATTCTGTACCTAGATGAGGAAGAGAAGGATTCTGCTACTCACCACTTCCAATCCTCCTGACATGGTCACTATTGATCTCTAGGCTCCCACCTGCCGGGATTGGTAGAGGACAGCTTCGGGCCCAGAGGAGAGAGACCCACGTTTAATCCACAGGGTGCGGTTAAGATTATTCCAGAGAGAGGGTGAAGTAAAGGGAGGGCAGGAGACGCGGAAGAGAGGTGGCAGGTGCCATCTGGAGGACCTGGTGCGTCTCGGACACATTAGTTGTGCTGGTTAGGTGTCTTCAGTACCACATCTCATTACCCCCATGGGAAGTCCTTAGGAGTTCGAGTCTCCCCACTTCACAGATGAATAACTGATTGGCTAAGATTAAAAGTGGCTTGCTGGGTCACCCAGCCAGGAGTCAGTGGAGCTGGAACTTGGAGTCCACTAACACCCCCTTGTGGATTTGCCCAGGTCCCCTCCACCCCACTGGCATGCTCGGTCATGGGGAACGACCCTCAGGAATGAGTCTCCCGCAGCACCCGCCAGTGAGACGTGGGTCACAGCCCTGCAGTCAGGGTATGCAGCAAGCACTTCTTGGCCCAGCCTTCCCTCCCTGTGGAGGCTCTTTCTCTGCAGTGGCCCCATATCAGACTTCCTGGTGAACTGGGGTGGGGTGGGGGGACTGCAGATGGTAGGGGCTTTGGGGCAGGGGCAGCACTGGGAGGTGGCCTGGCAGGAATAAGGAAGAGTCCAGACTCTTAACAAGGCACCCAGGGACATCATGGGTGACCGGCGTGTCCACTCCTGGGTCTCCTTCCACAGACGTGAACCTTACCCCCTCCTCTCCCTCCTTTTTCCTCTTCCTGTTCTGGATCTAGGTGGGGCTCTCTCAAAATCCTCTTGCTTGTTGGAAATTGTGGGGAACCACAGAGATGACTCTCCTTGAAAAGAGGAACAACTACCTCCATTTTGGATAAACTTGGCCCTCTCTCCATGTATTGATATGTACAGAGCTGGCCAGGTTATTTCTTTGTCCCTTCAATTGGCTTTCAGCAGTGTAAATGGGGCTGGCTGAGGAGCTGATGTGTAATCTCTAAGGCAAAGCGACAGGTCAGTGTCACCCCACCCAGTGACTCCCCAGACACGTGGTTCAGCCAAGCGGAATGGAGAGCTGTGCTCCACGCTGTTGGCTGGGACTGAGCCTCCAGAAAGAGGCTATGACTTTCCAGGGCAAAAAGGACTGTACATCAGAACTGAAGCATCGACCCCAAATTATTAGCTATTATCTCAGTTGTTACGCAGATTGCTCTCTCTGCATTTCTTGCCTTCTGCATATCACAGCAGTGATCTCAGACCTCCTACTTGAGGTGGGCTCAAGACCCCAATTTAGGAGGGCAAGAAATCCGATCCCAAAATAAAAGCAACAGACTCCAACAAGAAAAAGGAAGCGCTTTATTAGCTGAGCTCAGGGGCGACACTGTCCGTTCTCGCACAGGAGTAAGGAAGTGTGCCCCGAGCTTAGGTGGGGGGAGGATTTAAAGCTTCTAACCGCAAGGGGAGGCGCAAGGGAAGGGAGAGGGAGGACAGGAGAGGAGTATGGTTCAACCATAAAGGATCACATTTGTCTTTGCAGAACAGGGTGGGCTTTTTACGGGAACCAGAACAATCAATAGGGAGCATTTACAGTAACAGGTTATATATTGACACACAGTTTCTAAGACAATTTAACCAGAATGGGGAGGCAGGATGGGGAAGCAGACACAGTTGGTGGAGTTATACAATAAGTTTCACAGTTTTCATTGTGGCCCAGTATTTCTAGGAAATTTATAGCCTATAACACTACCTTGCCCAGCTCACGGTAGTCACATGCAGTCACATATTTCCTGCCCCTCTCACTGGCTCTCATCCCTGAACCATGCCCCTCATGGAGAATTAATAAAACCCAGGTTGGGCTCTGGGTCGAGGCCTTTGTTCCGGTGAGCCACCATCTTGGCTGGACTTAGGACCCTTTGGCTCCCCACAACTGTATATAGGTCTTAGTGTCTTTATTCTCACCATAGGTTGCATTGGAAGTGGTAAATTGGAATTAGCTCACCAGAACTGCAATAACTTCCCCATGGGGTTACAAATACAAACCTTCCTGGAACATGAGGAGGATGGGAAAAGGTGCTCTATACAAATCCTAACCCCAGCCTGGAGCACTTTGATTAGGGAGAAATACAGCTCCCAGCCTGCTAAATATTAGATGCATCAAGTCTATTTCCCCCAAAATGAAAGCATGAATTCCAAGGAACACTGGAAGTTAAGCATAGTAAAGCCTTATTGTAGCTCCTGAGAGACAGGAGGGGTCCTGAAAGTGGAAGCCCCTGTCAGGGGTGATTTACACCACAAAGTCACAATGTGGGTACCCACGTGGGTCAAACTACAATCAACCTATGGGAGCACAAGTGTGGCTGCTTAGCAGATGTTGCTCTAATAAGGAGGCGGGTCCTGTGGCAAGCACACACAGAAGGAACAAAGGCGTTTGGGAAGGGATGAGTCCAGGGCTCTGGTCCCCCACCTGGGTGAACGACGCTTAGCTGGACTCCTGGATCAGGTGGGGCTAATTACAGTACAATTCTGAGTTATTGCTCATCCCTCAGGAAGCACACAGGTCGGGCCGTGGCACCTTTATCTCAGGGCAGGCCCTCTCCAGATGCGCCTCTGGCCACCATTCTTCATTTTCGTGCTGACTTCCTTGAGAGTCCAGTCCACCTCTGATGGTGTGTTGATTTTTATCTAACTTAGTCACCTGTGATAGCCTTGCGGTCACACCTCCCCCCGAGCCGCTGTAGAGGGACATCTGCACTTCCAGCCCAGTCCAGACTCGAGTTTGGCACAGGCCCTGCCTGGATGAGTCAGTTTCCTTACCTGCCCAGGAGGACCGACGTCACAGGCTGGTCTTTGATTACCAAGGGCGAAGTACGACTCTTCCAGAACAGGGCGCAGCGTTCTGATGCTGACCTGGCATCCTGGGACTGAGATCCACCTCCTTCCCTGCCTGTGCGCCAGCTGAGCCAGAGCTGGGGGCCCCGCGGTCCTGCAGAGGAGCCTCGCCTCACCCTGCTCCGGGTCCTTGCACAATCTCTCCTCCACCGCAAGGCCACTCACCGCCAGCTACTCTTCCAACTGGGATAAATTATAATTAAAAGTTCAGTTCCTCAGTCTCACTGCCCTCCCACTCTGGACAGGGTCTTTCTGTGTAGCTCAGGCTGGCCTCCAACTCAAGATCCTCCCACCTCAACTGCTGAGTGGTAGGATTACAGGCCACCGAGCCATGCCACTAGCCACATTTGAAAGGCTCGACAGCCAAACATGACCGTCATGTGGACAGCATGGGTAACAGGACAAAGCTGTCCTTCTGGAAAATGCTAGGGACAGATCTCTTTCTTCCCTGACGTGCAGAAGCCTCACTGCACGGATCACACCCTCTCCTTTGTCTCTGCTGCCCAGTCAATCTGCCCAGCCGCAAATCCCACCTGCACAAATGAATTGCTTTAGCTCAGTTGAAAAGAATTCTCTGTGCCTCAGTTTACACATATGCAAAATGAGGATAATAATATCAATTCCCAACCCCTCCTATTGTTATATGGAAGGGACTTTTATCCCTGGAAATTTTTTTTGTTTGTTTGTTTGCAGCACCAGGGATTGAACTGATGACCTTGTGCTGGCCAGGCAGGTGCTTAGGCCACTGAGCCAAATCCCTGGCCCTTATTTTTTTGACACAGGGTCTCACTATGCTAGTTTTGAACTCACTTTGTAGCCCAGGCTGGTCTCGAACTCATAACGATCCTTCTGTCTCAGCCTCCCAAGTGCTGGGATTATAGGCATGAGCCACCAGGCCCAGCTTCCCTGGAAGATTTTAAGCCCTCCATAAATGTTAGCTGCTGTTGTTATTTACAAGATGTGATAGAAAAATATACTGAATGTTTAAATTTTTAAAATATCACACTGAAAGACTCATTGCCAGTAATTCCCCTCAAAGTACTTCTCTTCAGGTTGATCACACCCCGTTGTTCTTGCCGCTTTCCACAGCAGCTCTGGAAATCCTCACTCGTCAGTGTCTTACGCTGCACTGTTTTGGCTGCCTGGTTGTCCTGAATCAATGCAAAATGTTGATTCTTCATGGTCATTTTGGGTTTGGGGAAGAGCCACACACCACACAGGGCCACACGCAGTGAGGAATGTGGGTGAGGACGCCCGCTTTCCACTGGACAGCACTCGGCTGCAGCAGCTACCACACGTTTGGCCACAGCTTGCGAAGACAGGAAAGAGGTCGTCCAGAACTGCTTCCTAAAGCAGCGAGAACGGTGAGCCAAGTGTATTTGAAGGGAGGGGGAGTATTCCGGGGGGAATTAGTACCACTGTGTCTTTTACTATAATGACATTTTTAAAATTTAAACATTGACCACATATTTTCGTCATCCCTTGTATTTTTGTAACTCTGAAGTTCCAACCTCTATTTAAATCTGTACGTACTAATTATGAATGGTCCCAGAATAAACAAAGCGGTGCCTGAAACCTTGCTGAAGGATCGCACTCGCGTGTTTGCAGCGCACTGTGGGGTTTCTCGGAGCACAGTCTTCGCTAGTGACTTCCGCACACCCCGTGGTCCTTGGCCCTCACAGGCGGTGGTCTGAACGTCCGTCCCACCAGCGAGTCTCATGCTGAACTTCTTGCCGCCAACGTGATGGTGTCGAGAGATTAAGCCACTATCCACGCGGACCTCTCATGCTCCAGACAGCGAGGATGAATGTTGTCTATGGCCGCCCTGTTTGAGTTTTTGTCATAGCAACCTGGATGCACTGAGACGGTCTGGAAATATTTCTGGGGTTCAAACTAGGAGTGTGGGAGGAGTGAGGAAAAAATGCCCTGGGCATCTGGTGGGTAGAGCTCAGGGAGGCTGCTCAGCACCCTACAGGGCACAGCAGGGCCCTTCCCCCAGGAAGTGCTCCAGCCTCCGGTGGCAGGAGCACCAGGGCTGCAAGGGAAGAGCCCTGATCTGTCTGTGGAGCCCACAGGCCGGGCAGTGCTCCCCTTCGTGTCTCTCTCTCCTCTCTCCTTCCCTCCTGTCCTCTCCCGTAGAGGATGTGGGTGTGTTCAGGTATCCTTTCTGCCATTACAGTTTACTTTCAAAGGAAGGATTGGGAGCTGCAGAGCTGGTGAGCCCGAAGAGGACCGCCCGAGGGCACGGAGAGCCTGAGAAACGCCCTGCGACACGGGCTGCTGGAGGAGAGCGGGAGTTCCAGCCCAGAGCACAGGGGCTAAGAGGCGAGCGGGTTCAGCAAAGGGGCGCGGTGTGACAAGTGTGTAAATAAACGCACCGGGCGGTGGTGGAGCAGGCTCTTCCTCCCATCCGTCCGGAGGAAGGGCTCCCCCTGACCCCAGTGTTCTGTCTCTGTTTTCTTCATCCTCTCATTGTTTCCCTCAATCCCACCTGGGAACTTAGAGAGCTCTGGCAGCTGTGAGAGAAAGAAACAAAACAAAACAAAAACCTCAGCAAATGTGTGCAAACCAATCAAAGGGATAAAAGCTTTCTGAGGGGGAATCTCTGCAGACATCGGTCTCCCTGCCCTTCCTGCCCCTCCAGAAGTCCCCCCATCTGCTCTCATCTCAGCACTTCCTTTTCTCTGCAACCCCGGCTGCCTCCCACCTGCCCGGCCTTCGCAGCCTCTGGGTTTTACTACATCTGCTGGGCCTGTGTGTCTTGCTTTATTGTACTTGGCCTGCTGCTGGGACCCAAGGAAGTGGACCCGCTGCCTCTCCAGGCTCCTGGGATGTACCTATCCCCTCTTCCTGCCCTGACTACTGCCAGGACCCGACTGAGGGTTCTGTTCCTCCTGTCTCCTCAGTGGTGCCCTTCTCAGACTCTGTCCCAGGTCTCTGGCTTTCCATGTTTCCATGCAGAATCAGTCAGGTTATCTGTGGGTCCCGTGCAAATGACCAGGTGAGGCCCTGTCTCAGTCACTGTCCCCATCACTGGGCCAGAACACAAAGCCCCTGCAACTTAAAGGAAGACAGCTTATCTCGGCTCTGGTTTTAGGCCCTGGTCAGCATCAAGGCAGGAAGGGGCGCAGGAGGGCCTGGCGGAGAGGAGCTGCTCACCTGCAGTCCCCAGGTCATCCTTGCACGGGTCTCTGGGCCATGCGCAGGTCCAGTCACACAGCAGAGGGCTTTGCAGGTGCGGCTGGGCTGCAGCCCTCACCTGGCATGAGCATCCTCACTGTCCACCTGGCTGCAGCCTCCTCTCCAGCTCTTCCCCCAGACGCTGGTCTGGGTGTTGCCCCAGGTGCAGCTCTGTAGCCATGTCAACACCTCCAAGCCTGTTCTGCTGTTTGGCTCGAAGTGAAGGAAGCTGCCCTGAGAGCTACTGTGGGGTGCTCATGGCCAAAGCTTTGAAAGGCCCTGGAGCCACATAGGGCCTCCCCTGAGAAGAAATTCTGCTTCTTGTCTGCAGCAGCAGCTCCTGCCTCAGTTCCAGGTTGGTTTTCCTGGGCCCACGGCAGCATGGTTCACATCCTTGACCTGCCCTGTGTACATGTGGTGTTTGTTTGCTTTTGTGGTGCTGGGGGTCACACCGAGCCATACACATGACACGCAAGTGCTCTACCACTGAGTGCATCCCCAGCCTCGCGTACGCTGTAGGTTAACAATGTGTGAGGGAAGCACCGCGGTGAGCATGGACCTCAAAGACACCTAAGGCTGCACAACGTCTGATCCCAGTTATACTCAGCGTGCAGAACAGGTAAATCCACAGGATCTGCCATGGGCAGGAAGAGAGCAACTGTCATGGGCTGTTCAGAGTAATGTTTAGAACTAGCAGTTACGTAATAATGGGACTCCACCACCTGCCACTTAACCGTTGATTTTTATTTATTTATTTTTATTTTTTTGGCATCAGGGATTGAACTCACAACCTCACACTTTCCAGCCAGGCACTTAGGCCACTGAGCTAGATCCCCAGCCCAACTATTGATTTTCTTTTCTTTTTTTTTGCAGCACCAGGGATTGAACTCACAACCTTGCACTTACCCCAACTATTGATTTTCGAATGGTGACATTGCTGGACAGGGCCGCCCACGCCTGTAATCAGGCACTTTGGGAGGCTGAGGCTGGAGGATCACCGAGAACCAGAGGCCAGCCTGGGCCACAGAGTTAAGTTCAAAGCCCAGCCTCAACTGCATTGTGAGAGCATTTCAGAAAAACTAAAATAAAATGGTGAATTTTCTATCACTAAAATATATTTGATAAAAAATATTTAATTTAGGCATATTATTTACCTTGATTGCTGAGTGTTTGGTGACCATTCCTCTCCCTTAAATTTTGCTCTGGAGTTTGAGCTCAGGCCAGCTCTGGCCCATCCCACACGCAGATCCCGAAGAGAGCCTTCTAACGCCTGCCTCAGCCTGTCCTGCTGAGGTCCCGGCGGCCTTAGGGACAGTCTCAGCTCCTGGTCGCCTTCAAGCGGGCTTCTCTGAGCAAGCCGAACTCCGCCCAGCCTGGTGCCCTGGGCTCCACCTGGCTGCCTGCCTTCCTGCTAGTGCCCGCTCCTCTCCCAGTCGTAGCTCAAGGGCGCGTCCTTGCTCTGTCGGGGACCCAGGACCCAGTACCTCCCCCTTAGCCTGCCCCCCTGCAGGACTTGTGGCTCTTCCTGGTTCAGACCTCACTAACACCAGAATTGCATTGCATTTCCACCAGAACACAGGTGTTCAGGGACCTAATGACTTTTCTAGGGACGGGTAGCTTGGGCAGGACACTGAGTGGGGGCTCTTCTCACAATGAGCTGGGGTAGCCCCTCACCTACTACCTCAAAACCAAAACTTCTGCTGCCCCCCTCCCCCTGCCCCACTCCCCCAACAGCTGCTGCAATCTGGAAGAAATTACCCTTCTGAACAGCCAGACTTCCCCAGTTTCAGGAAATTCCAAGCTGGGCAGGGGGAGGGGCCGGGGAGGGGAGGGGTGTCCATCCCTCCTCCACCCCCCTGCTCTCCACCCACACCCTGTCCCTCGCTCCAGTCAGCTTTGCCACGGCTGCTTTCTAGCCCTTCAGGTCCAAACGTTTTGGGGATAAGCAGGCTTGGGCGGGGCCTCTCTCTGCATGGGGACAAGGAACTGAGCAGGGGGTTGGGTTCCCACCGTGGCCCGAGAGGGGCTGCAGGTAGGGGAGGGTCTGTCACGGAGGCGGCAGGACCTCAGGTCTGAGCGAGGAGGACTGGGAACTGAAAGCGCCAAGAGGTGGCCTGAGGCAGTGGCCTGGGTGTCTGCTCCTGGTGACTTGACACCTCATTGCCAGGTGAGCTCCCTCCCGCCGGGAGGAAGCAGGAAGAAGGGTGTGCAGCGGCCAGCGAAGGCAGACTCCGATCCGCAGCTCGAGGAGGACCTTGAGGTAAGGGCCGGAGGGAAGAGGGGCGCGGGCCAGAAGCGGCCCGGGAATACGTGGCAGTCTCCGGGCCAGGGTCCGGGTCGCCAGCTGGGTGGGCAGCCGGATCTCGCCTGCCCCCTCGGTCCTGGGTCTCAGAACCGGTCAGCCCAGTCTGAACCATATCTCCCCCCTAGCGGGGGCTGTGCCCGGCCCTGCCGGACAGGAAAGGCAGGGTGGGCCGGGAAGCCGAGGCTGGTCTCCAGCTGGGGTCAGGGCGCGCGCCTCATTTGCGCCGGCTCTGCGGCTTTCATGTAGAACCAAAACAACAGCCCCTCTGTCCAAGCCCCGCTGGGGAGGAACTTTTTCCAAGAGTGACCTCACTGCACGAAGCCCAGCAACCCTGGCGGACGGAGATTACAGCCAGGGTCTCAGGGGACGCCCTGGGGTGCAGGGCGTGACTTGCCCAAGGTCTCAGAGCCAGCCAGAGAGAGGCTGCGTTCAAAAGCTGTCTCTCTCAGATTTTCTCATCTGTGATGCAAAAGAAAAACGACAATTCAGGGTGCAAGGAAATCTCTGGCCTCTTTTTTTGACACTGTCTCATAGGTAGTGCAGGCTGCACTTGAACTCACCATGCTCCTCCTGCCTGGGCCTCGAGCTTCGGATCACTATACCTGGCTCGCTGGCCTTTAGGTCAGATCAAAACGTCATTTTTTTTTTTTTTTTTTTTTTTGCGGCACCGGGGATTGAACTCAGGACCTCGCATTTGCCAGGCAGGCACTTAGACCGATGAGCTAGATCTCCAGCCCTGGTGTTTCTGAGACAGGGTCTCACTATGCCATTCAGGCTGGCCTTGAGCTCACTTTGTAGCCTAGGCTGGTCTCGAACTCACAACGATCCGCCTGTCTCTGCCTCCCGAGTACTGGGATTACAGGCATGAGCCACCACGCCTGGCCCATCATGTTTTGACTGTGGCTGCACACTCTCCCCTAGGCATGACTGTGAGCAACGCAGTACCTCCGTCCACTTTGGCCTTCAGCTGCCAGGTGCCAACCACTGGCTCCCATGTGACCTGGGGCAGGTCACTGCACCCCTCTGATGCAGCCAGCACGCATCCCTAGACCAGACAGTAGAACCATAGTTTCCCCTCAGGACTGTTCCGAAGATTAAATATTTTAGTTTGTGTCTGAGCAGAGGAAGCATGGTGAAGACCCTCTGCCGTGCAGACTCCTAGGTTCCAAGGGGTAAACTGAGGGGTTGGGTGAGGACGCTACTTTAGGGCCCAAGGAGGAAGGGACAGAATTGCAGGCCAGGCATGTGTGATGTCAGAACCAGCAGTGACAGCAATGCCAGCACATGAGAGAGCGACAGTAGGGCAGGGCCCAAAGTGGTGGCAGCCCTGTGTCAGAGAGGGTACGTGCAGGGCATCGGGCAGGGCCCACGCCCTTGGGGTGCCAGTGCTGTGAGGAGGACAAGCTGCAGTTCCAGTCGGCCTCTGCTCACTGAATGTCCTGAGCTTGTAGGGCACAGTGCTACATCTCACCAATGCAGCTATCATCTTGCTGTAGACTGAAGTGTACTGGTCACTATTTTCCAGATGCAG
>RJWT010027628.1:0-15447 GCA_004365215.1 Cuniculus paca
TAGTCTTTACCAGCAGGCTTTCTATCAGCCTTCTGGTCTCCTGAGCACTGACCAGAATCTCCCCTACAGAACAACCTAAGCTGTTCCAGGGCTTCTCTTTCAGGCGACATCTCCAAACCTTTCCAAACTCTTCCCACAAGCCATTCCCAAAGGCTCTTGAACCACATGGTCAGGTACAGTCGCAGCAAAGACCCCACTCCTGATACCAAATTCCATCTTGGTTACTTTTTTCTCGTTGTTGAGACAAAATACCTGGCACCCAAAGTGAAGGAAGAAGAAGTTTATTTCTTACAGTTTTGGGGGTTTCAGTCCATACTTAGCTGGTTCCAAGGCAGGGTAGCATGGCTGAGGGGGCAGCTGTTCATGGCAAACTATGCCATGCAAGTTTTGCATAGTGCAAGCAAACTATGCAAAAGAGGGAAAAACATGCTTCCTTCTTGACCTTACATTGTATGTCAGCTCCACCCCTGGGCGGGTGCAGAACTCACACCGCCAATCCCAGCACTAGACAATGAATGAATCACAAATGCTAGATTCAGCCACTTCCATGACTACATGAGGCTTGGGCGGGGCATCTAGATACAAACCATAACAATTTCACTATTCCAGATTTTCTAGAGAATAGGCATGAGAAGATACAGTTCTTTTCCTCAAGGAGCTAGAAGGTAAATGAGGAAGACCAAGAGATACATGAATGATTTCTATACTGCATGACAATATGAGGAAACAAATCCAGCATTGGCACAGGTTGCTGTGAGAACATAGACACTGCTAGATTAGACTTGGGGTCCAGATAAGATGTGTAGGGAGGCAGGGCCTGAGCTGGACTATTGAGTCTTAGTTGTACTATGGCTGTGGTCTTGCTCTGGTGGTTATCAGAATTGCTAGATGACCTTTTCTGAGATTCTGCTAGCCTGGGGGTGGGGAGATGGACAGCTCCATTATCCACAACTCCTAGGTGGAACTTGGCAAAGACTCTGGATGTGAGGCAGTGTTACCATGAGCCTCCATTTTCACGCTCTCAGAAGTTCATTGGGGGGCATTTACCAGGACCTGTGCTGCTCCCTTCTACTCTACTGTTCACATTCCTACCCCACCCCAGGAACACAAGATGAAGGCAGCAGAGCCTTCACCAGTCCCAGGCTTTGCTCCTTTGAGGAAAGTAGAAGAGACCAGTGGGCTGCAACAAGTGAGAAGACAAGATGGAAACCCAGACAAGGAGGATTCAGCTGTCATCCAAAGTAGTTTCTGACTGGATTCAGCTCCACTACCTGGACATTTCCTGGGTTGTCCCTGTTATGGTTTGTGTCTGGATATCCCCCCAAAGCCTTGTACAGTCATGGGGGGCGTGCTTTTCAGAGGCAGCTGAATGTAGTTTGTGATTGATTTATGGTCCAATGCTAGGATTGTGGGTGTGAGTGATACATTCGGCCTGGGGCAGGTAGCCTGCATACAATATAAGGGAAAGAAAGTATCTTCCCTAGTGCTTCTCCCTTTTTGCTCTTGTTGCTTTTGCAATCTTCTGCTGTCATGAACTGTTGCTCCTGTGCCACACTACTCTGTCTTGGAGCCAGCTGATTATGGACTGAAACCTCCACAAACTATGAGCTAAATAAACCCTTCCTACCTTCCTTCCTTAATTTTGGGCATCGGGTATTTTGTCCCAGCAATGAGAGAAAAGTAACCAAGACAGTCCCTTTAGCAGTTCAGTGCTCATTAAAGATCATCACTTCTTGTTATAAAAGGGCACAGGGTTCTGGAAGATAGCTACCACTTATTGGGCATTTATTTATACTACCAATTATGCTTAAGTGCCTAATTGTCTCCCCTGACCCTTGCACAATCCTCACAATAAAGTAGGTGTTATTATTTTGCTGTGGTTATTATTGTTCCTACTTTAAAGCACACTGCAGGGGAGCCAGAGCACAGAGAATTTACATGACTCACCCCCAGCCTCCAGGCAGTTGGTGTCAGAACCAGGATCCAAACCCAGGCAGGGCTAGTTCCACATAGTGTGTTCGCAATGTTTAAAGTTGAGTAGTTGCCAAAAAATTCAGAAAAGAATCAATAAAGTCAAGGAGAATTTTGGCTTACTTTATGTTTTCCATAACCAATAACTGACAAATAAAAGTGTTTTGTGGAGCCAGGAATGGGGCCTATAGCTAATTGGCAGACTGAGATGAGGGGAATCACTTAAACTCATGAGTTCAAAACCAACCTGGGTGACATCGTGAGACCCTCCCCATCTGAAAAAAACAGGACAAAACAAAATGACTTGGTTTCTGTCTTTTAAATGTATTTTCATACTTGATGTTTAAAAAACAGGTTTAGATTGCTTTCTTCTTGGTTTTTCACTAAATATATAGTTACTAAGAATTAACATTCTCATATATAATTCTCTAGAAAAGGGGGAGTTAAGTTATATTTCTATTTAAAAGGAATATAGTCTACATTATTAAGGGAAAAAAAAGTAATTTGTCCAAATTCAGAACTTGTGTAAAGTTTGTTTTAAAGGTAAATGTTTAAAATGGCTGGGTATGGTGTACATGTTTGTAATACCAGCACTTAGGAGGCCGAAGCAGGAGGATCATCTTGAGTTTAAGGCCAGCCTGGGGTATGCAGTGAGTTCAAGGCCAACCTGGATGATGTGGCAAAACCCTGTGTTAATTAAAAAAAAAAAATACCCCATAAGTGTTTGCTAATACTTAAGATGAGTGTAACAAATACTCATGGATACAACTCTCTGACAAAACTAGACTTAATATGCTTCATGGATCATACTCCTGCTAGTTTTGTATTTTCTTTGCAAGACTCTGTTTGCTAGTATGCTACAGGAATACAGGTTGTCCCTTTAACAGGCAACCTGAACAGTGTTTTCAGATGATCGGCCATGCTCTGTAAGACAGATGGGATGTGACATTGACTCCCAGGATCCAGAGGAAATTAGAAGAGACAGGATTGGGGCCTCCTGCTCCCACTTCAAGATGGCATAACTGACCTTCTGGGTGATCAACAACCAAGACTTAAAGACCAAAGCTCCAAGAGATAAAAGAGTTAAGAGGACAACCGATATTTTGACTCTTGCCCTGCGAGGTTAGCCAGGATCTAGGGTATGGCAGGAGCCCTATCATAAAAGGGCCCTGCAACTCTGGTGAGCCTCCCAACCTCCTGAGCAGGGGGCTTGTTGGACCCCAGAGGAGAGAAGCCGACATCATGTACTCCACAAAAAGAAGGGCTACTACAGATGGAGATGTGTCCAGGCTTCCAAGGGAAGCCATGTGAGCAAGTAAGACCATGTATGACCCATCCTGGTAGATGACACAACTGGTAGAAGAAGAAACTGAGGGAGCCAAAAGGCTTGTCACAGGTCCCAAAAGGGACTCCTGGGAGCCTTGACTGAACTTAATAATAAAGAGAGGTTAATGTCAATTGCCTGCTTGTCTAAAACACCCAAAAGGAAAGTACAAGCAGAAAATAAAATAGTAACATTAAAAACAAAGGAGAGGGCCAGGGGTATAGCTCAGCAGCACAGCACCTCCTGGCAAGTATGAGGTTGTGAGTACAATTCCAGTTACCAAAACAAAGAGGGGGAAAAAGGGGGAGAGAGCTTTGTGCTACTCCTCCTTGAGATTATGGAGGATAAAGTGCCTTGTGGAGGAATAACAATCATGACAGGGTTGAAGACCACTACAGGCTTAGGAGAGTCCTGGGTTCCAAGCCTGCTTAACTCATTAAAGGCACCATTTGTGTTTTCTTCTGAGACAGTAAAAGACTTAAGGGCCATTTTTGCTCAAAATCACAACTCTTCACTTGGGACTATAGGCAACTAAGTGTCCAATAGGCAACTAAAAGTAAAACAAAGCTTGACCTTCATTTTGTGTCCTTGGTTACTATGAAATTTTGGGTCAAATCTCTTCTTGGATCTGCATACAGATGTATTAGTCATTTGGGAGCACCTGCCTAACAGCTGACGCAACTGAATCTATTGGCCCCAAGTTCACATGAATCCCATTCCCCTTCAAGACTGAGCACACCAAGGTGAGGGATGCACAGGGAGGGACATGCAGCTACACCCAGAAGCCTCCAGCCATTGTCCCAAACCCATGATCGCCTGGATTCCAGGAAAAGCCAAGCTCCACGTGACTGAACCTCCATGCCCAGACCATCCTTTATTAGGCATGGACTCTGCCCTCAGCCATGAGTTCCAGAGCGATGAAACCAGGACTGAGATCATGATCAGCTAGACCCCACCCAGAGAAAGCTGGCCTCCTGCCTGTGTGGGCTGGTGGCCTGATCGCCTTCCTCAGAGTAAGCCCCTTCACTCTCTGGAGCCCTTTCCTGTTTTTCTTACTCTCCTGTGTTAAGGAGTTCTTTACCATTTTCTCTTACTTTCTAAACTATAACTTTTTCCTGGTTTGTTTGTTTTTTATATTGTTTTGTTTGTAAGAGCTAGAGATGTAGGTTGGTGGTAGAGCCCTGGCATAGCATGCAGAAGGAAAAAAAATTAAGTATATATATATATATATATATATATATATATATATGCTTATTGGCACTAGGCTCTGGTTAATCTAAATATTGCTGATATCTTTCTTTCTTGGTGAAGGGTATCTTTATTTTGCAATCTAACCCTTTAAAGGGATATCGGAACTTTTTCCTTGTGAACAATTTTTTATTATTTTTTAAAAATTCTACTTTTAGAGCACTTTTACATAAATTTTAGAGCAGGTTTACATAAAATTTAGAGAAAAGTACAGAAGCTTTCCATGTGCCACCTACCCCTGCATTTGCGGCCCCCACAGTAGTGCACATGTGACAGCCTTGTCCACAGTTTACATCAGGATTCATGCTTTGTGTCAGTACATTCCATGGGTTTGCAGTGTATTAAAAAAATGCTTCTCACACAAGGTTGTATGGATTTCTTTCTTCCACCACATTCGTAACTTTATTTTAGTTCTGAACATTGCACTGTCGTTGGGTTCTAGGGTATGCGCGTGTTGCAGTATTGATCTTCACTTACGAGATCTTAGACTCAAAAGCTTCCCACTTGCATCATTTTTCTGATTCTTCACAAACATCTCCTTCTGCTTTCTCTCTCTACTTTCAGGATGGACGATGGCCGGCTCTTAGACTATCTTATGAATCATGACGAGCTGATGGAGGAGAAAGTAGCTTTCTACATCCGAGACATCATGGAGGCTCTGCAGTACCTTCACAACTGCAGGGTTGCACACTTGGACATAAAGGTAGTGAGAAAGAGCCACCCTGGCAGCAGAATGGCTGGGTCCCACCTACCAGTCATTACCCCCAAGAAATGCAAACATCAGTTCACTTACTTAGATTAGAATCCATATAAGCAGAAACTAAATTGTCACACAATTTAAATGCACTATTAATAAAGGAATGAGAACACGCCAGAGGCACAGTGAGATCTGGGGCGAGACATGGCTGGGGAGCTTTAACAACCTGTTCTAATTTTACAGGAAATTTTAAAGGAAACCAATAAATGCCCCCCTCGTGCTGCTCAAAAAGAATCTTCTGTAGTAAGGGTATTGAAAAAGACAGGCTATTTGGGCTGAGGTGTGTAGCTCAGTGTTTAGCATGCATGTGGCCCTGGGTTCAATCCCCAGCACCAAAAATAAAACAAAAAGCCGTCCCTCCAAAATTGTCAATGTGCCACAGCTTCTTCGAAGTGCAACCCACACTCAGAGTTCAGTGAGTTCACACCCACTGGGTGCAGCCGTCTGTGCCTTGGCCCAGGGCATTTCCAGCATGCTGTAGGCTTCGTGAAAGAACAGCACAAGCATGTTTTCATTAAGAGTCCTACTGGAACCTGCTTCTCTTTTCCCTGCCTCCCTGCAGCCCGAAAACCTGCTCATTGACCTTCGGATCCCAGTGCCTCGAGTGAAGCTCATTGACCTGGAAGATGCTGTCCAGATCTCAGGCCACTTTCACATCCACCACCTGCTGGGGAACCCCGAGTTTGCTGCCCCCGAAGTGATCCAAGGCATCCCCGTCTCCCTTGGCACAGACATCTGGAGCATCGGGGTTCTGACGTATGTCATGCTGAGTGGGGTCTCACCCTTCCTGGATGAAAGCAAAGAGGAGACGTGCATCAACGTATGCAGGGTGGATTTTAGCTTCCCCCATGAATACTTCTGTGGCGTGAGCAATGCCGCCAGGGATTTCATCAATGTGATCTTACAGGAAGACTTCCGCAGGCGGCCCACAGCAGCCACCTGCCTGCAGCACCCGTGGCTACAGCCCCACAATGGCAGCTACTCCAAGATCCCCCTAGACACCTCCCGCCTGGCCTGCTTCATAGAGCGCCGCAAGCACCAGAATGATGTGCGTCCTATTCCCAACGTCAAGAGCTACATTGTCAACCGGGTGAACCAAGGGACATAGCCATCTCCCAGCCCTTAGGTTTCACATAGACGTGCGGTGTGAACCAAAGCAAGACTGACTGTGTCTGTAAATAACTCCGTTTGTTACTTCACCCCACGCGGCTCTCTGGAGTGAGCGATGTCCCCCTTAAACCTTGTCAGTGGTTATTCAGGGTCCGAGCAGCAGTAAAAGTCACCCGAAACCCAGGCGCTTTCCAGAAGGTAATTCTGAAGAAATAAAGATGCAGAGTCACAGAAAGTATTAAAAGAAAGACCAGGGATAACAAGGATATTAGCTGTTATAAAATTTTTAATTGTACATTCCAAAATGAGCGGTTGAGTGGGCAAGCCTTAAACGCACTGTAATGAGTGTGAAAGGCTTCCGACTTTGCTGAAAATGTGAGCAAAAAGTTCTATTTAATAGAGAGATCATATATGTCAACTATTCTGATTTAGATGACTTAGATATAGTTTCTTAATAGGTTACATATACACATACGGTGTAATAGACCCCATTCAGGTTTCAGAGTTTTATAATATAGAGTTATATATGAAATCAATCATAAGTAAATCTGAGTGCTCCAGTTAAGACAGTAATTTACTTACCGAAGCATTACATTGTTTTGACTAAGCACAATTAGATGACAAGTTTTTTAGAACATTTTATAAATCTTGTATAGAAATCTTTTACCAAATTCTGTGCATTAAGAGAAAGCAATGTTACCCTTTTGCAATCTGTGAATGAGAAGATTTTTCTTCCTCTCAGTCATGGGTTATTTGATTAAGGTAGGTACTGTATATGAAACAATACTCCGAATTCACTGGCGGCTCACAGTTCCTCTGGCAGGAAAGTCTGCCAGGAAGTAAGTCCAAAGCCAGGAAGAGTTGTGGGGTTATTTTTATGTCTACACCTGGCTTGAAATAGGTTAAGTGACTATCACAGGTTCGTACAAAAGGGCAAATAGAAACCTTTCCTACAGTTCCTATGAACAATGTACCAACACTTTCTGGCTTCTGCAGAAAGTTGGCTTAGTTTATTTCTAACCCCATATGAAGCTAAGGGGTCTTTCCAAAAGGAGGCAGCCATATAAGCCTTTTAAACGCCTGGTCCTAAGTCCTTTTCGAAGCCATGGAGCAAACCTGATACATCACCCTAACAGACCATTGAATTTTAACTGAGGTCGCAATATGTATCACCACTCAGCCACCGGTATTTCTCTGGATAAAAGGACTAATTGCATTTGGAGGCCAATGCTGCTTTCTGGAGTATATTCTCCATACAGGATTATTAACTGCCCTTTTTCCCTCTGATGGGAAAGCAACTAAACCTGGGCAATTCATAATTTTTCTCTGTTTTTTGCTTTGGTTTATCTGGGGGGTGGGGTGGGGGGAAAAGTTTTTGGGTTTTATGTTTGTATATGACCCACCCTTTGTTTTCTAGAATGTGTTTTGAAAATTGCTGTTAAGCAAATAATAGTCTAAAAATGTAACTCACGTGTGTGTTTAAATCAAGCATTACTTCTCTCCTGTTCATGGGATGGAGAAGATTGAAATCATGCAGCACAGAAGTGCAAGCAGAAAATTCATGAATGATAATGAGAACTACAAACCTATTTAAATAAAAAAGGAATGGTGGAAACTAAGCCTGACCTTTAATATATAAAAACACTGTCACAGTGGAAACGTAGAATTAAAAGTACTCATAATATTTTTCCATTGGTTTCAAAGTCAGCTTATTCATCCACCTTCCACCTCATCCCATTCAAGATTATAGATTAATAATTAGTAGAAAGTACAAGCAATAAGACTAGATAGCATTTAGTATTTTGGGAATTAACCAAATATATGGAAACCAACTCTGACTGTATTGTTTCCTAGTTTTTGAATAGGCCTGGGTCATTAAGCCTTCCTCAGAGCTCTCTACCCCTCTGCTGTCTTCATTTAAACTGTGATCTGCATACAAGTACAATACTATATGATAGAATATTTTAAAATTTCAACCATGTCTACTAAAAGCCCTTTGAGCTAACATGTCTTCATTACGGCATAAAGCATGAACGAGGAATGCTCCGCCCATAGGGCTAGTTCTGGGGTAGATCACAGACTCCAGCATTCCTCGCATCTCTCAAGTGTGGCTTGGCAAGTTCTCTTCTGACCACAGTGGCTGACTGGAATAAACAACTTCCTTCTGGGCCACTCAGAATTGCTATGACAAGCTGGAGGGGACAGTGCCTAGGACCGCGGTTGAAAGGCCATGTTGAAATCATGTCATGAGGCAGGTGAATGACAGAACATTAGATGGAGCCAGAGCTTTTGTATTAGCTTTTCTATCAAAGCCAAGACGATCCTGATAGGGAGCTGCACAGGAGGCTCCCCAAGTACCTGTGTTAGGGAAGACAGGAAAGGAGGGACACAGAAATGAAAAGTAATGTGATTTTGTTATCTGGAGCCAAAGTACAGTCGGTAGAATAGGATGAACTGAATAGAGGCCCCAGGGAAAAGGGGGTATATTTTATGTAGTTCGATAATGGAGGACAAACAGGGAGGCTCCCTGGCAGCACAGTACCGGGTCCCTCCCAACAGGGATAAGATAATAGTCTCGGTTCAAGGATTCTCCAAAGCTGGAAATAACAAGAAATCCCAGAAGGTGGGGCTTGGAAATGTGGTTTAGGTTGCTCTGCAGGCTAATGTGGCATGGGACAGGGTCAGGGACTGTGCTCTTATACTTGCTTTAGCAGAGATTTATTAATTGGCAGTAAAGAAGAGGGGAGAGAAAACAGTCCACTTCTGCTACAGTTACAGTAGTTCCTAGCAGGAGTGAACTCTCGGCTGCAATGGGGGTGGCTGGGTGTTGGTTAAAATCCCAGGTTTCTTGCTTGGCTTACATTCACTGCATATAGTTCAGAGCCTTTTTGTTTTTGTATCATAAAGATTGGGTGCAGAAAGAAGGAAAAGATCAGGAACAACCCACAGTCACTTACTTGTAAGACATGTAATGATTTTCTGGCATGTTTTATATTTGTTTCAAATTTTAAAAAAGGTTTATAGCCTCTAAAAACAATTTTTTAAAGTAGTTGTAACACTGGACTTGTCCTTCAGGCTCTTCCTGGCCATAAGCAATCTAAAGGGGAGGGACGGAGGCAGAGGAGAAAGCTGGCTTCACCGCTCTGTGGGTCACAAAGACTTTATAAATAGTAGTGCCTTTGGAGGGGAGGATGGGAAATGGAGAAGTCCACTGCGTTTAGACTGACTGAGATTGCAGTATTTTTCTCTATTTTAAAGTATCTTTTAAGTGAAAACATCTGAATATAGGATGAGAACAGGAATTCTTGAGTTTCAGCCTCACTATTCCAGATTCATCCTTTCTTAGACAAAGTTTTTGTTGCTTCCTGCTGCAAATGTCCCCATTATTAAAGTGGGGGGGGATACAAATCACATAGCAATGCTAAGAAAATACCACAGTTGAGACATCTATAAAATGCTTTGATTTTTTAAAAGTGCTACACACTGCCAGTGCTAAGAATTTTATTGATAGTAACTTTGAACATTCAAGGCTTTCAATATTCATGTCTTTAGATACCATTTACAAACTCATGAAGTCCTATAAATTGCTCCTAACTGGAGGTAGTATGTGCTCTTTGTCTGAATGTTATTTGGCCTTACCCTATAATTTCAGTCATTTAAAAGCTTTTCTAGTCTACGGACAAAAGTTAGGAGAGATGATGGAGTCTCATGTCTCCACTGTTTCTTATGGGAGATGTGAAGATTAAGATGCCTTCCAAAGCAACACTTACCTTCACTTCTCAAGCTTTATGCTCTGGAAAAATGGACAGAGAAGAACCCAAGCAGCCAATTTCCTCCCTGAGATAGCAGAAGTGAGTATATCTTCTTATATCATCACAATTCATTTCTTTAGTCTCACAAGAATCTAGTAGAAGAGCCAAGATAGACGCACAGGTATAGAAATGAATTTGGCTGTTGGTTTTTGGTGGGAACACTTGGACTGATTATTTTTTTAAAGATAGGCCTTTCAGAAATAGCATATTTGTTGTCCCATAGCCTCCGTGATTTGACACAGCCTGTAAGTTAGTCATTGCTTTTTTTCTTGCCTATGTGGAAGAGCATGGAGTTTTAGACTTGTGAGAATATGAAGGAGAGAATATGATATAAAGTGTTGCATCTAGAACTTTCTCTCTTGGCCAGGGATATAGCTCAGCAGCATGAGTGCCTGCCTGGTAAGTGCAAGGTCATGAATTTGATTCCCAGTACCAAACAAACAAACAAAAAATTATATCACAAAACTTTCTCTCATGAATTTGATAGTGGAGGAAATATTTTGAACATAAAGGGTCTCTGTAGTAAGGCAAGAATGCAGATCCACCACATCCTTATTCAGGATAGCCAATGAGGACTGGGGATTTAGCTCAGTGGTGTAAGTGCCTGCCTGGCAAGCGCAAGGTCATGAATTCAATCCCTGGTGCTGCAAAAAAAAAAAAAAAAAAAGATGAGATCAGGATAGCCAATGAATCATAGGAGTTGTACTAGATGGGTTTTGAGGAATGTAGACTGTAATTCTTTTTCTTCTGGCTGACATCCCTGTGGAGTCTGGGTCAGGCAAACACAGAATGTGACCTTTCAGTGGATTTATTTGTAAAACTGCATCATGATCTTTCCTTGCTACTTAAAATCTAGAAACTTTTTGGGAATGAATGATTAGACCAGGGTAAGCTTAGGAAAGACAGAACATGCTCCATCAGAAAAAGAAACTTCTATGTTAATATTTATTTTCTGAAAACAATAAAGCTCTCAGTTGTTTCATTAATCCTAGAGGGTTAAAAAGGGCTGAAATATGTCCATCACACTAGATGTTTTTAATAACAAATGTTCACATGAAAAATCTATACAGAAGTATCATAGGGCCATATTTTTTATGAAGGATTTCTTCCTTATTTTCAATATATCTATTGAATAGAGAGAGAAGTTAGAGGAGAGGAAAAAACAATAAGTTAATGTTTCATCTTTAAAGTACAATTATGGAGAGCCTAAATTTAATACTCACAGGCTATTGGGATTTCCCACTGGTGTGTCTGTGGAGAAATTCTAGAAGTAGTCAGATGTAGTTTTTATTCAAATGATCAAAATAACGGTTTAGTCAGACAATTTATTTTAGAAAGTGAGGTCAGGTGAGAAAAGGGAGAGTGTAGAAAAAGTGCAAATACCAGTTCTTGGAATGCCAACTCCTGAGGTTTAATGTAACCAGGTGAATTTGCTAGCCCAGGGATAGCAGCGTAGAAGTTCCATCAACCCCTGACTGCCATGAAGACCTGAACCTATGTTCTGGGGTACTATGGAGACTGTTACCATGGCCTCATAGACTGTGGTTATGAATTTGAAGTTCACAAAACATACATCTTCTCTTACTAACTTAAGCCATATCTGTCATTTTAAAGTTTGATTTTTTTTTTTGACCCTGGTGCTTTTACTTCTGTTTCTGCCAAAAATTCAGCCTACTCTATGGGGAAGGTGAGTAAAACTAGTGGTAGGACAGATATGAAGACTGTGAAAAAGCTAAACATACTCTTGACAATGAGATCCTATTCAGAGAGCAGTAGTGATCCAAGTACAAGTGTTGGAAAATATTGTTATGTGTACATCTGTACATGTACATAGTGTATAATATGTATGTATATGTTATTGCTCATATGCAGAAATCTATCCATTTGCAGACAGCCCAGGTAGGACAGTTTTTTTTATTGGAAAAACATTCAGGGCCATTCAAAACCACTAGGGCTAACTTGTGGAGATAAATTCTGCTTAATAGGAATTTGCTGTCCTTTGAAGTCCACAGAGCCAACTAACAAAGTGTAAAACAGCAGGATCATCATTTAGGCTATTCTGTTTACCTGGATTCAGAGTTCTCTTTATATATGAATTATTCATAGTTGGTTTGCAAACTACATTGGCACCTCTTGGTTTTGAGTGACCCTTTCCCCCAAGTCTTTTGAGAATTGACAGTGGGCTTCTCTGACCATTCAACTAAAGGGCCTTATCCATAGTGGACAGGTTTCCCCATAGGGACCATTACACATATACATATAAGTACATACTTCCATCAGGCTTGTAACACTTGATTTAAAAACACTCCACAGTATTGATAAATAGCTCTATATTTTCAAGGTGCAGAAGAATTCCACAGCCTTAATTATTTCAGTGTCTTGCTGGTCTGCCTTAAGTGTATCTTCTGGGTTTTTGGTTGTTTTATTATTTTTAAATTTTTCTGCGGTTATTCATTTTGTATGCACACAATGTCATTTTGTAAAGGTAGGTTGTAAATATTTTATTTGTAAGTCAAAACCATTCATGTGTAATGTTGTAAAGTGATGATCTGCTGTCTTGTTATTATTACTACAGTAAATGTTATGAATGAAACTTCAAAATGTACATCTCATATGTTATGCATTCCTAAAAATATACTATACTAAAGATATTATTTCTGGTTGTCTTTTTTCTAATTAAATCCTTTGCTCACAGAAAAGAATAATTATTTTCTTCCCCCAAATATGTGAAAGCCTTTAACAAGCTAAAAAGATCACATTATTATTATTATAACCCCCCGCCCCCAGGGATCAAACTCACAACCTCGTGCTTGCCAGGCAGGAGCTTACACCACTGAGCTAAATCCCCAGCCCTTGTCTTTTTGAGACAGCGTCTTGCTGTGCCGTTCAGGCTGGTCTTGAGCTCACTTTGTAGCCCAGGCTGGTCTCAAACTCGCAACGATCCTGTCTCAGCCTGCTGAGTGCTGTGATTACAGGTGTGCGCCACCAGGCCCGGTTCAATCATACTATTATTACAACACCTTCACTCAGCTTTTCAGAATGAAAACAATTTTATGCTCTAAAGAAACAGTCTGAGGCATTTTGCTATCTGAGGAAGCTTCTGGTGTATTGTTGACATCATTCTGGTGTTCCACCTATAAAGTTGGCAGACGTTTTGAGCTGGATTGCTCACATTTATGCATCC
The DNA here is from genome assembly GCA_004365215.1 of Cuniculus paca. NCBI lineage: Eukaryota > Metazoa > Chordata > Mammalia > Rodentia > Cuniculidae > Cuniculus > Cuniculus paca. The sequence goes on from RJWT010027628.1 coordinate 13,407, forward strand.
TGATGTGGACTCTGGAGTAGCCTATGAAAACATGCCATGCATATGCCACCCAGGTACAAATGAGGCAACCCATAGTTCACTACCAACTACCAGTGTTAGAGAGTGAAGCTCGTTTTGTTCTGGGACACGATCTTACTATATATTTCAAGCTGGCCTTGAAATCACTATATCGTCCAGGCTGACCTCAAACTCCTAGCAATCCTCCTGCTTCAGCCACATCCAGTGCTGGGATTGCAGGAGTGCACCACCAACACCTGGCTAAAATGTTTTACAGGCTTACTTTGCCAACAGAAACAAAACTATTTTAGCACTTGCCTTCTATTTCATCAAGATTTTGAAGTAGGATAAAAGAAATTTAAAAACAAATAGGTAGAAAGCAGGTAAGGAAATTGGTGTTTTAAAATTTGTACTTAAAACAAAACATACTGCAGGAATAAAAGTTACTTAAGCCTTTTTCCTTTCCAGGAAACTTACTTGAAAAAAAATTCCTAAAGGTCTTAAAGACCTATCCTTTTCACCTGTAAGTTGGGCGTCCTCCATCCTGAAGAAAGCAACAATATTAGTGAGCAGCAGATCTCAATTTCAAACATATTAGGCCGGAGTTACAGCTAAAAAAAAAAAAAAACAAACTTCAAACATACTAAGTGGTTTGCACCCTGACACGGCCTGGCAGATAAGTAGGCAAACTGACAGACAGTGGGGGGCGCACATCCTGCACCGTCCACCTTGAGAACGTTCCCAAGGTCCCATAAATACGGGACACCTAGCTCCAGTGCATAAGGTGTCCCATTTCTCTGAGCGTCTGCACTTCACTCTCCAGTGCCCACTAAAAGCTCTACCTAGTAAATCCTTCCTTTCCCTCTGACGCGTCCTAAAAATTAGTATCCCACTTGGAGAGTCAGCAAATCTCCAAACATTCCATCCTTAGGTTGGGTTAAGTCCTCATCTGAGTTTTGGGAACCTCTCAGACCCAATAGGGTAACATTTTCACTGCTTTTCTTTTCTTTTTAAAACAGGCTCTCGCTGTGCAATTTAGGCTGGGTTTGAGCTCCCTCTATCATCCAGGCTGGCCTCGAACTCTCGGCGAGCCTCTTGCCTGAGCCTCCAGGCGTGCAGGGGTCACAGGCGCGCCTCCACGCTGGGCCGCTGCATTTATTTGTAGTGAGAAATAGCTACCAGAAGCCTGGGCCTGAGCTGGGAGTCCAGTTGCCTAGCTGTGTGATTCAAGCTCCGGGGTTCACTCTCCAGTACATCAAAAACAAAAAACAAAAGCACAGGCTTTTCACCCTGTCCGTTCAGCAAAACCTCAGAGAAAACCCGTGTAAGAATATAGGAATGAAACCGGAATTCGTTTGATGAATTAGGATCGTGGGCCTTAAGGATTTCAAGGGTTGTTTTCCTTAAACTAGGAGAAGGTATTGTCTTCTGCACCTGCTGGAGAACTCCTCCACGGGATCATCTGCAAACCCTCTGGGCGGCGTTTGCAGGCCGGCTAAGAGCACTGCGCTCGCAGATGCGGCCCCGGACCCCCGACTCCGCGGGACCCCCGACTCCGCCGTCGCCCCCGCACCACCGCTCCCCGCACACGCGCGGCCGAGGTTCCTGCTTGGGCTCTAAGTTCCTGCGTGCAAACCACCACCAAGTCAAAAAAAGAGAATTATCGAGGGGACACTGAGGAAGAAAAAATGGGGAGAGTCTACACAAACTGCTCTGACAGAGCCTGGCCTTCGTGAAACCAGAGGTAGGTTGCGTGCCCGCCCCCCCCTTTACACCGCAGACGGCCCTGGGAGGCCCGCGCAGGCGCAGGGCAGGCCGACTCCACGCTGCCTGGGCCGGAAAGGGTGGCGGAAGAGGCGGGGCTTCTCGGTGACGTCACGCGGCCGCCGGAGGGCGCGCCAGTCCCGGGTCTGGGAGCGCTCGAGCATGGCGGCCGCGGGCGCTGCTTTAGGACATCTGGTAACATCTCTGTACGACGTGCAGGCTTTCAAGTTTGGGGACTTCGTGCTGAAGAGCGGGCTCTCCTCTCCCGTCTACATCGATC